>APFE030366150.1:0-16118 GCA_000404065.3 Pinus taeda | reverse complement strand
GAGCTCGACCCCTAGAGGCAAGGGAAGAGGTTGGCTTGCCTATATTATGTATTTTCTTAATCATTTTCAGGGGTTGGAAGGTTGGACTCTTGAGGGAGAAGCTATCATTGTATTATTTCACTGTATCTCTGCAATTTTTGGCTAAGGAAGACCAGGGTTTTGCAGTCCTTTTTGGGATTCTTGTGGTTACATGTATTGATGGTGTGTTTCTCTATGTACCTGTAAGTGTGTTATGTGAATCATTTCCTTTCTTTTCCTTTTGCACATTAAGCAAACGAAGTGTTAAAGTAAGAATTCATGATTGTCATGCTCTGCTTTTAATTTTGTTTAATTTCAATGTTTTCTACTGTTTAAGGAGAATTCAAAGTTATTGTTTGCTCTCCTTAACTCCTCACCTGTCATTCCTAATCATCCACCTCAATCAAAGGCATCAATATTGTCTCCTACCTCGCCCCAAAGGACCCCCTGCAGAAACTGTGTCCAATCCCCGCACCCAAAATTGCCATCCCCTCAATTTGCCACCAAAAACCCTAAAAACCCCAAATCAACCCTTTTTATCATTTTACTAGCCTAAAATCAATGTTACCCTATTGGTCATCTCATCCATTGAATATTTTACTGAAATTGACCGGAGAGAGCCTTCTCCTGCCCTGTAGGGCTAGCTACGAGGCTAAATGGTTTGATGTTGCCTTGAGGTTTGCCTTTTTCAACCTGAAGTGAAATTTCAAGCGCTAACACATACCATAACCGAATTTATATAAAGCTATCATGGTTAGAAGAAAGGCAACATGGGAGGAAAACCCAATGCTCTCGGCAATCACTATCAAGGGGCAAAATTCTTCTAACACAAGAAAATTGTACTATCATCAAGACAATGTTAGAGAGATTAATTCAGAAGGAGAAAAGTGGTTTCAAAATATTCAACAGTCATGAGTTAAAAAATATAATCCAAAGTGCACTTTAGAAGTGCAAAAGAGAAAAAATAGGAAATCAGAAACAAATTGTTTTCCTGTAAATGCTTGGTTTGATGAGGAATGAAAAATGGCAAGGAGAACCTTGAAAAAGGCAGGCAAGGAGAAGATGAATGTAAATTTATATAAGCAGATACTAAAAAGGAAAAAATATGAGTTAATGTAAACAAGGAGAGAAGAGTTAATATATCTAAGCAAGAATAACCCAAATCTTTTCTGGTAAAAACTTCAACCAAGGAAGAAGCAAATCGAAAATAATATTACAGCCAATCAATGGTTTAAATATGCAAGACATCTCTATGAGAAATAATCATATTCAGAGCCTCTCCCCAGGATCAACACAACTACAAATATCTTCCCGTTGCAGGAGGTGGAGATTGGAATTAAGAAGTTGAAAACAAGAAAGGAAAAGGACTTGGTTGAACTTCAAGAAGAGTATCTAAAATGGGGAATGAACACTCTTGTACCGCACATCATGGAAATTTTCAACAACATCATCCAGCAAGGATGCCCAAGAGATTGGACAACTAGCCTAGCAATACCCCTTTTTAAAAATGGAGACATTAATAATCCTTCCAACTATAGAACCATTATGATCAATCCTTTGTTTGCAAGGATTTCCAGCAGCATGGTAGAAAATAGAATCAGTAAGTGGGAAGAAGGAAAAGAAAATAAGGCAAGAGGACAAGCAAGTTTTAGGCTAAAGCATTCTACAGTGGATCATGGGATCACGTTGAGAAACATTGTTAAAAAGGTTTGGGAGGAAAAAGAAGAAGTATTTTGCTGCTTTGTTGACTTCAAAAAGGCATTTGACACAGTCCCTAGAGATAATTTGTGGCGTAAAATGGAAGAACTTGAAATTCCTTTGCATTATAGAGTCGCGGTCCATAGACTTTATGAAGAGGTGAAAGAAAAAAATAGAACCTCAACAGGTATTTCAAAAAGCTTTAGAAGTGACATTGGAGTCAAGCAAGGTTTCCCTCTATCCCCTACTCTTTTTGGTTTAAAATTGATAAACTGGAAGAGTGGGTAAATCTACAAGGTGGAGATGGTGTTCGGTTGGGGGAGTTTGTGATAAAGCTTCTTTTATATGTTGATGATCTTGTATTGATTTCTAAACCGGCCCATCAATTGAAATTGCATCTATATGCCCTTAAGCATTTTTGTAGAGCAGTGGGGATACAATTCAATACTAGCAAGACCAAAATAATGATTTTCTCTAATAAAAGGAAGCGGAGCCAACATACGTTCTTCTTTGAAGGCAACATTCTTGAAAAAGTAAATGAGTATAATTACCTCGGGATTGATTTCAAAAACAAACTTAATTGGGAGGATTGCAAAAAAAAGAGAATTTTTGGAGTGTGGAAAGCATTATATGCTCTTCAAAACAGATGTAGAGAGCGAAAGTTATGGGATTGGAAAAAAATTAAAGTGCTTTTTGGACTCCTAGTTTGTCTAGTGATGCTATATGGGTGTAAATTGTGGGCTAGCAACACCCCTGTCTCAAAACGGAAACAAATTGAGAAGATCCAAAAATGCTTGATCATGAGCAAGTTCAAATTAAAAATTTCGGTACCTTATGAGATAACATTGAGTGAAACAGGAGCAACTCTCATCAAAGCAATTGTTATGGTGTAGCTCATAAGATATCTAAAAAGAATTGAGAAAATGGGAATAGGTAGATGGCCTAATGTTATCTTCAATGGAGGCATGAGTGAATGAAAGAAAACATGGATGAAACAAAAACACATATGGATGAAAAGGAATATCCACCTCAATGCATGTCCCACGGATAGCAAGGAGCTAAAGAAATTTTTTATGGAAAAGTTTCGTAAATGGGTATGGGGAAAAGAGTTTGGTAGACAAAAGAAGTACTACATTGAGGAATTCAACCCTACGTGTGATCTACAACAAAAACAGTTCATTGGAGTTAGCATTCCGTGGAGGGCAAAGGTTCTTATTGATCCATTAAGAACCAACTCGCATCAACTTCGGTGTGAAATAGAACGATGGAAAAGGCCTAAAGAAGCTTGGGAAGAACAAGTGTGTACATTTTGCACGTCTGAGGCAATGGAATCGGAAAAACATTTCATTTTGGAATGTGATGCATTCAAAGACATTAGAGAAAGTTATGGGAATATGTTAGCATCAATTTATTGGCATTGTCTTTTCAACGAGGGGATTGTTGGAAGGATGGGCCAGCTTATCATCAATTTGAATAAGAAAAGGATTGAATTGCAAAAGGAGAAAAGTAGGGAACTAATGGTCCCATAGACTATTTTTAGTCTCGTGGATATTAAAATATCATTTCATTTATTTATGTTTTCTTTCACAGAATTATGACTTATGAGTGTATGACCTATGTATAGGAGGAGGAGAGTGTGTATTTGCATGACACCATTATCGTTGGAAAGCCACAAACTGGTGAGGTGAAGAATTTGTTCCAGTGAGTATACCAATTTGAGGTGAAGGAGTTGTTTCAGTGAGTTCTATTGTTGGATGAGGCCACTTGGAGGTTGTTTTTTCACGAGGCCATTGCTCTGGAATTGAGGGTGGTCTATCCCTATCACTGGCTCACATTTTTTAGCACTTGATGAGAGCAAAAATCCTGGAGGAGGAGAGATCCATTGACGCCGCATTGAGACCTGCATTGCCTACTGTTTTTCAGGCCCTTTGATTTGTTGTACACATATCCAAGTTTGACAACCTGGTCATCTGGACTGTTGGAGAGCTTGTCTTTGGTTTCTTTCTCTGGAACAATATTTGCTAGTGGTAAATCGAGGGAAGAAATCCATTTCTTGATAGTCACATTTCTTGAGAGCCACGAACAAGCATGTATCATATAGTTTGGTGGAGTCAACCTCTTTGGTGTCGTTGATCATCTTCCACAAATTCCTTGGCCATAAATCCAACATGTTCACAAAGAGTAGAATGGTCCTCCTTGTATTCTATTTTCGTGTTATGCATAGAGGAGGGATTCTAGGTGTAACGATGGCAGTAGGGTCTGCAAAAGCTGGATTTTTTGGGTGGCAACAATCCTGATAGACAAGGTAGGGCAAAGGCCTTTATTACTAACAATCGTAATTGGTTCGACTATATCTCTAGTAGCTTTGGCCTCAAGCTTGGTGATTATAGGGAAGTCATCAACTATCGGAATGGAAAGTGAAGAGACTAACAACTTGATCGAAATCACAACCATCAATAATGTGGCATTCTTCTCAGTTGGAATGGGGCCTATTAACCTGGTGTTGTGAGTGTCCTACATCTTGCATCCTAACTTTGCTAATTTGAATTCTTCAGAATTCTCACCCATGATATGAAAACACTATAGAGATTATATGAGAATGCTTTCAAATTTTGTCACATATATTGTAAGTTGAAAGAGATTCTCATTATGCTCTATTGAGATGTACGTGTCTTTGTTGAAGATGTGTTTGGTTAGTTGTCTATAGAATTTGGTCTAAGGATAGCATGTGACAGCGATGATGAGTTCAATACAGGGACTCTCATGCTCTTCTAAAATAGCTATCAGACATGTATGTTTCAGTTATGTATAATTTTGTTTTGTAAATGGTGCAAAACCAATCAATGACCAATGTTGCATAATTCAAATTAGTGGTTCTTGGCACTCGAAAACGCTTGAACATATAACTAGTTTGATTTTGTTTATATATTGTTATGATTTGTTGTTCCTGACGCTCGAAAACCCTTGAAAAATGACTACATGTTATAGTATGAGATCCTTGTGTCCTAGACAAGTCAAATTGTATGATAAACTTTTGAACACATCCAATATCCACACCACCTTCCTAGCAATTGATGGATAGTCGAAAGAAAAATATCCAACATATGGTGGTAGGTCCCTAGATTGGTTCATCACTTGACAGCCTTTATCGCAGAAGATTCGACGATCCAAGTATGTCAACAATGTTGATCTTACAAGTTTTTCAACGATGGTTTGAGACAGTTGTACCTTAAATGAGTCAAGTGGGAAGATCGAAGATTGTGGTGGAGAAAGAGCATGGTTTGTGAGATTTTAGAGTGGGTAGAAGTGCCAACGAAGACCATATCAGACAGATGTGACTTACATGTGAAATGTACTTTGCGATTCAAGTAATGTTAATTTTGTAATGTAAGTGTTAAGGGAGGGACTTGGAAATAATGCATACATTAGTATATTGACAGATTTGGTTTGTTGGTTTTTGGAGTCCACTGAGATATTTTCTCAACAATATTCTACTATCTTATACTATGTTGGATCTCATATGCACTATATATATGTGATGTATTTTAGTTTCAAAGTGGTAATATACCAATAGTTTTGTGTGGAATCTTTGTGTTGTGTATTCTCCTCAAATTTCTATGTCTTCTATGATAACATTTGAAGGCTAATATAAAATTCAAAAAATGCAAATATGAATTTTGAAAAAGAAGATATGTGAAATGTGATGGAACAAGGAACAATAGCCAACATTTATTACAACATGATTGAGAGATAGAATGCACGATAAAAGGAAAGCTAGGGTGAATTTGTGTTCATACATGACTTTACAAGATTGTGGAGGTTCTTAAGACAAGATTAAGTTTCTGGAAACCAAATCCTTGGTTGCAACCATTTTTGTGTATGTTAGATAGCCTAATATGTTGTAGCTCATCATTTGGAAGAAGCCACACTAGTAAAGAGGTATGCAATTGTTCTCTATTAAATTATTTTGAAGAACAATGATGTTTATTGTTTGATATTGTAAAGTTTTTCTTTGCTCTGCATGTGGGTTTCCTACTGTCCATATTTTTCAATGTGTGCATTATAATATCAAACGCACTTTTCCCATCTCTACTATGGATAAAATGACACAACTATATAGATGAAATGACTAGTAAACATCGATAAGCATCAAAACACTTATCTCATGATACATCTCACATTACCAAGGTTTAAAAAAAGCCAATACCATGGCTTACTAATATCACATGCCTTAAAAACCATAACTCGTGTTCATGTGACATTTTTTAATTTAATCAATTTAATTAAAATGGGCATAATGACTTTTGAGTTAAATCTCAACCTTTGATCTATGATTACTACTAAAAATATTCTAGAATATTCCATGGAGGTTGTATCCCTACCATCCTTTTAATATTCTAGAATTTTCCATGGAAGTTATATCCCTACCATCCACCTAACAATTATTTATAATTAAAAGAAAAGTCTAGAAGTCTTATTCCAAAATAAACACACCTTAATCTACCTAATTACAAGTCCATTATAGTCTCATTTGGTATCTAAATTACTCACATTTTCAAAGTGGATTCTTAGAATATTCCATGGAGGTTGTATCCCTACCATCCACCTAATATTCTAGAATATTCCATGGAAGTTATATCCCTACCATCCACCTAATATTCTAGAATATTCCATGGAAGTTACATCCCTACAATCCACCTAATAATTATTGATAATTAAAAGAGAATTCTAGAAGTCTTATTCCAAAATAGGCACACCTTAATCTACCTAATTACAAGTCCATTATATTCTCATTTGGTATTTAAATTACTCACATTTGCAAAGTGGGTTTAACCTCCATAAAAAACTAGTTGGTTAGCATGATACCAATCCATTACAATCTCATTTGATATCTAAATTACTCACATTTGCAAAGTGGGTTTAACCTCCATAAAAAAATAGTTGGTTAGCATGACTTGGTGCATATTCAATGTCCCAAAAGATTGAAAAGGTAGTGCAACCATATAAATTAAATGGTTGGTAAGAGTCTAAAGGCATCAATCCATAATAAACATCAAAACACACACTTTATTATGCATCTCATGTTGCTATAAAAATCATAAAGCTAACTAAATTATGACTTTAATTTTAAATTATTGTTATTATTGCTATTAATTCTAAAAGGAATTAATATATCATTTAAACATATATACATTTAAAAAAACATGAAAGAAGATTCTTAACCATGGAGATTTACCCCCACTTTACCATGGATATTATTAATCTGTAAATAGACTTTATTCCAATACCATGGCTTATCAATACCACATGTCCGACTTTATCCCAATATCATGGCTTATCAATACCACATGTCCAAAAAAAATCACAACCCACTTCAAATGTCATGTGTTCATATCACATTTTTTTTAATTAATCAATTTAATTAAAATGGAAAAAAAAATATATAACTACTTTGGAGATAAATCTCAACCTTTGATGTGTGTATACTACTATGAAGATTCTAAAATATTTTATGGAGGTTAAATCTCTACCATCCACCTAATTTAATAATTATTGATAGTTAAATTAAAATTCTAGAAGTTGTTTTCCAAAATAAACACAATGTGTAGTAATAATAATAATAATAATAAAATTGAAAATGAATAATAAAAATAATAAAAATAAAATTGAAAAATGAATTATAAGAGCTCCATTACAACTCAAAATTTACTTAGTTGAAAACTGATTTTTATGCCATTTCACCTAGCTTTGTTATAGTGCAAATAATAATAGGTAATTCCATTTGAAAGATTTTTACCTTCTTGAATTTACCCATCGTAAAAAGATGAAAATATTCCATCAAAATGATTACCATATAATGTTGTATGTGATTTCATTTTTAGCTTTCATCAATACTCATTTCATGTGAAAGGTAAAAAATATATGTTAATGCTCTCAAAAGGCAAAGCTGTAAAGTGAATTTATGGGCATAATTGGGATACTTCTTCATATGGTTCTATTACTTATTTATCCCTTCATTGTACCCATATATATTTGATTCTTTAATTAGAGATTTATGAATTACAACAATATGCATTTAATAATAGTATTGTCTTTCTTTATTTTGCATGCAAAGATAATTTTTAATAGTCATGGTTAATGATGGCGCCCAGCCCAAACGCCCCTTGCAATTATATGATAGGTAATATATTTTGGTGGTTTGACAAATATGTATGGAAATGATTTATGCAATCGTTATATGGTTGATTAAAGCAATCAATTGAATGGACACGCGTAAGAAGTGCACTGGTTATACTTTGCGTTTGGTGTGACAATTAATGAAACCTTTAATACAGTCCTTGCCTGGGTAAATGTAATTCCCGCTCGTCTCTAGACTCTTCTCCCAGTTTGTCTGCTCGTTGCGTCATTCTTCATTGTTAGCTGTGAGTTTGTTGCCGAGCTCTGCAAGTCAAGATGTTGTGGTCATGCGTTGAACTGTGGTTCTGTTTGTCTGTCTTGGCGTGCATGCGGTTACTCGTTCCTCGGTCCGTGGCTTGTGTTATTCCACCAAGCAGTGGTCTGGTGAGTTCTATGTCGGGTGTTGGTTCTACCCTATTACAACATCTTCAGGTGGTGCATGCGAATTCGACAGTGGCATTCTTACTCCAGTTGGCTTCTCCAACGATGGCTTGTCCTCAGATTGGCATTATGGTTCCCTTCGGCTTCCAGCTCAGTATTCAGGTAAATTATCCGGTCCCTGTTTCAATTTCCAACGCCTTCTTCTTCAGGTTTTAATCCGGATCGCCCCTTGTTCGTTACAGTCGATGGTTGTGGTTTTTGGGTTTGTTTTTGCTCGCTACTACTGTGAGCTCTCAGGTATGGACACATCCCTGGCTCGTCCTCTGCATTTGCTTTCCTTCCAGTCGATGTTTGTTTTAACTTTGGGTGTATGTTGTCCCCACAGGTACTGAGGGCTTCAATAGGAGGGCACATCCAAGACTCTTTCTGGCCCTATCCGGTAGGCTCTGTCACTATGTGTCTGTTGAATACCTTGTATGACTCTGTCAACTATTTCCTTAGTCTGTGTCAGTTAGGCCTTCAAACCCTCGCCTAGGGTTTCACCGTTCTTGCTCGGTGCTTGTCTTGTTGTGTTGATTAGTCGAACTTGGAACCCTCATCCAGGGTTTGCAAACTATGATCTTACGCTTATACAGCCTTCGGTACCTTGTTCGGTTGTAACTCTTTTTGTGATTCTGGAAATGAAAAATGACATTTACGATGTAACAATACATAAATATGATTACCTGAGGTTTTTGTGACTCATATTCACCATTCCGTCATTGTAGCTGCTATTGTATATTGTTGGTTTGTTTAATTAAGTTGTTTGGATTCGTTCTCTTGAACGTTGTTGATGTGTTATCAGTAGAATGATACTCTGGCTCGTTTACTTAGCCAGTAATGGCTCTGCTCGTATCTGTGGTTTCTGTCCCATAGCTGCAACCTTCTTTGTTTGGGACTATTCTTAACGCAATTAAATAAAATGTTTGTTTCTCCTGGTTAACACAATCGAAAAGATTTGATTTACAGAACCTGTAGCAAATGGTTATTCATGCATAGATTATCCTCAATCAGATTTCTTAACAAATAGAAATAACAGACAGATGAACAGCTGCTTGGATTTCTTCTGTTAATATTTTTTTATTAGTGTGAGTGATCTTCAACTGAACACCTCTTTTGTCTTGCTTCGTTACATTTATAGCTACTCAGTTCCAGTTCTTTCAGTTGAGTTTTTACAGTTATATGGTTATTAATCAGTTGCTCTATGCTACGGCAAGATTTGTTTTTCAGTACATATGTCTTTTCTTTTCCTGCTAAAACAAAAAGATAACCCTGATTTGCTAACAACAAACAACACCAGATCCTAACTATGTAACTGTTTTTTAACTAAATGAGAGTAAACAAAAGTAACAATCCTACCTAATTTCTTGTTGACCATCATAATAAAAAAAAAACTAGGAAAAGTAAATTCATTGTCCTTCGGCCTGGCTGAGACTTCACCTGGTCATGGTGAGCTAGATGCTACTGCATCAGGCTCCCGGGGCAAAAAGAAATCATGGCTCCGGTCCATGAGCTTCTTGACAGAAGTACCTGTCTGTTCGATCTGCCTAGCATCAAGCCACGAACTGTCCTCAATTGGACGGTTCCTCCACTTGACCAGGTACTGTAAGTACTCCTTTCGTCGAGTTCGTTTCGCCACCTGAGTGTCAAGAATGCTCTCGATCTCGGGAGGTGGAATGTAAGGCATCTGTCTCTTCCAAGCTCCTCCTTCGCCCTGAGTGCCTTGTGTGGGTCGCATGGTTCCTTCATCTTCCTTCTCTTCTGGGTCGGTCGTATAGGGAAACAAGTCTGCTACATTAAAAATAGGTGAAATGCCTATTCCTGGTGGCAACTAGATCTCATAGGCATTTGCTGAAAACTTTCGATGAATTTTGCAGGGTCCTATTTTCTTGTACTTCAACTTATTGTACGTACCTTTAATAAAACGTTCCTTGCGCAAATGTGCGAGGACTTCGCCTCCTACTTCGTACTGTACCTCCTTTCTCCGCAAATCTGCTTGCTGTTTGTACTTTAAACTGCTGTCCTGCAACTTAAGTTTCACCTATTCGTGCAAATCCCTCATCGCGTTAGCGAAATCTTCTCCGTCCGCGCTTCGCCGTTCTTGTAGTCCAAGATCCCACAATTCATGCACTCCACGAGGATGCATGTCGTATAGGATTTGGAAAGGGCTCAAGCCTGTGCTGCGGTTGGGTGAATCGTTGTAAGCAAATTCTGCCTGCGCCAGCACTTGATCCCACATCCGCAAGTTCTCTCCCACTAGACTTCGCAGCAGATTCCCTAAGCTCCTGTTTACAACTTCTGTCTGTCCGTCCGTCTGAGGGTGGTAAGCAGAACTGTAACTCAGCTGAGCATTCATCTTTTTCCACAGGGTACGCCAAAAATGTCCCGTGAATTTCACGTCCCTGTCTGACAGGATGGATTTGGGTAATTCGTGTAACCTGACAATCTCATCAAAAAACAAGTGGGCCACGTGGGTGGCATCACTAGTTTTCCTGCAAGGAATAAAATGTGCCATTTTCGAAAATCTATCCACCACTACCATTACCGAGTCGTACCCTCACTGTGTCTTAGGTAGGCCTAAGACGAAATCCAAGCTGATGGAGTCCCATGGTCTGCCTGGAACAGGTAACGGTGTATACAGTCCTGCGTTCTAGCTGTGTCCCTTTGCTAATTGGCACACTTTGCATCTAGCTACGAATCGTCGCACATCTCTCTACATCCTTGGCCAAAAATAAAAGTGTTTGAGCTGCTCGAGTGTTTTATCCACGCCGAAATGTCCGGCCAAACCTCCGCTATGCTTTTCTCGAATAATGTTCTCCCTCATCGAGCATTCTGGTATGCGCAGTTGTCCGCCCTTGAACAGCAATTTCTCCTGTAAATTGTAGTCTAACCAAGGGCTATTATTCCTCACCAAGGGGTTCTGGCATGCCTCATAGGCCTCCTTAAAGTTTGCATCTACCTGGTACAAATCCTGTAAGTGCTCAAACCCCAGCACTTGCACAGTGCTTTCCTGCAAAAGTAGAGCTTTCCTACTCAGCGCATCTTCTACTTTATTAGCTTGCCCGCTAATGTGTTTCAATATGAAATTAAAGCTCTGTAGGTACTCCACCCATTTGGCATGCTTGTGGTTCAGTTTGTGCTGCTGCATTATGTACTGTAATGCAGAGTTATCTGAAAACAGCACGAACTCATTTCCTAACAAGTAGTGCCTCTAGTGTTTTAGTGCCTGTACGACCACATAAAACTCCTTATCATATGATGAGTATTTCTGTCTACTCTCATTCAGCTTTTCGCTGAAAAATGCTACAGGCTTATCCTCTTGACTGAGAATAGCTCCAATTGTTGTCCCACTGGTATCACAGCGAACCTGAAATAACCTCTGGAAATCTAGTAACCTCAGGATCGGCCTTTCAGTAATATTTTTCTTTAACAACTAGAAGCTTCTCTCCACTGCTTCTGTCCACCGAAAAGGTTGGCTGGACTTCTTAATAGTATCCAGCATTGGCGCACAAATATCGCTGAAATTTCGTATGAACTTCCTATAAAAGCTTGCTAATCCATGGAAACTACGTACCTCAAACAAGTTTTTCGGAGATGGCCAATTCACTATTGCTACCACCTTCTCCGGATCCATCTTCAATTCATTCTCTGCTATTACAAAGCCCAGATAAATCAATTCCTTCTGTAGAAAGGTACATTTTTTCAAGTTTATTAGCAGTTTGTTCTGCTGTAATTTCTCCAGCACCTTACGCACATGTTGAAGGTGTTCTGCTCTTGTCCTGCTAAAGATAAGTATGTCATCCAAATAAACTATCACAAACTTCCCAATATACTCCTTCAGCATCTCATTCATTAGTCTCATGAATGTACTGGGTGCATTGCTCAGCCCAAATGGCATGACCAGCCATTCGTACAGCCCCTCATTCGTCTTAAAGGTTGTCTTCCATTCGTCCCCCTCGCGTATTCGTATCTGATGGTACCCGCTCTTCAAATCTATCTTGGATAAATACGCGGCCCTGCTTAAACAATCCATCATATCATCCATTCAGGGTAATGGAAACCTGTACCGAATGGTGATCTTGTTGATGCCTCTTGAGTTGGTGCACATCCGCCACTCTCCTCCCTTCTTGGGGGCGAGGACTGTCGGAACAGCGCAAGGGCTTAAGCTCTCTCTTATCAATCCCTTGTCCAACAATTCTTGCACCTGCTTCCTAATTTCTTCATTGTCCTTGGGGCTCATTCGGTATGCCGCTTTGTTCGGCAAACTGGCTCCGAGTATGAAGTCAATGTGATGACTTATGCTCCTTCTGGGGGGTAACTTGTCTGGCAAGTCATCTACAACTATGTCCGTAAACTCCTCCAACATTTGCTGGATCTCCATAGGTAAATCTGCTATCTCTGTATGCAATAACACTGTCCTGGCCATCTTCACCACTGCGTAACCTATCTCGTTGTCCTCAACCTATTTAAGGAACTGTTTTCCACTCACCAGCAATGCTCTGTTTTCACCTGTCTCAGCTGCCCCTTCTTCTTCTTTGATAGGCACAAGCGTATGCTTGATTCCATCCTTCACGAATTTATAACAATTCGTCACTCCATCGTGTGTCACCTTCCGATCTTATTGCCAAGGTCTGCCCAACAGGATGTGACAGACATCCATTGGCATGATGTCGCAGACAACTTTGTCCTTGTATCTACCTATTTGAAATTCCACTTCGCTTTGTTCATCCACCAGTAACTGATGGCCTTTTTGCAGCCACGAAACCCTGTAGGGATTGGGATGCTTCAGACGTTTCAATTCCAGATTTTCTACCATCTCTGTAAATACTAAATTGTCGGTACTATCACTGTCTATAATTAATTTACAGCACTTACCTCGCGATTTACAAACTGTTCTGAATAAAGACTTTCGTTGTGTCTGGTCGGTGACCTCTTTAACTGGTTTTAACAACACTTTATGTAGTACTAAAGCTTCCCCTGTCTCTGGAATATTCTCCGCTTCTTGGGGAGGCGCTGTCGCTTCTTCTGGTTGTGCCTCTTCCTCGGCCGTTACCTCTGCCCCAATGGGATGACCTTCCACCCCTCATATTATCGCCTTTGTCTGCGGAACCAGAAGCTCTCGAACTGTTGCCTTCTTCATTACTGCTAGCAGTCCACCCTCTTCCATAGGACTGGCCTTTCCCTCTGCTGGCCCCTCGTCCTCTCCGGGCGTTCTGTCTTTTGGTGATTTTCTCCTCAGCCTTCATTGCACTCTGATACGCTTCCTCAGTGTTATTCGGTGACAAAATGCTAATTTCATCCAAAATATCCAGCCTTAATCCATTAACATACCTAGTTGTCCTTTCCGCTGTATCTTTTGTATATCCTACCCACAAATTCACCCGATATAACTCCTCAGTATATTCCCTTACCGTCAATCCTTTCTGCCTCAGATTCTGCACCTGCCTGTGCAGCGCAATCTGATAGTCCCTTGGCAGAAATCTGCCTTTTAATTTGGCCACCATCCTTGACCAGGTTTTGATCGGCAGTTTGTTCATTCTTTTCCTCTCATTCTGGACGTTGTCCCACCATAGGGATGCGTTTCCTTTCAATTTTGTCGTAGCAAACCGAACTCTACGGTCTTTGCTGACTTCCTCACACTCGAAGTACTTATCCATCTCACTAATCCAATCCAGTAAGACTTCAATAGACAGGCTGTCGTCATATGTCGGGAGTTTTGGTTTGGGTTTACTGCTTGCTACTAAAACAGACCTCAACAACCTTACTTCTGCAAATTCTTCTTCTAGTCCATCTGCTGCTGCTTCAGGTTCTTCCTCACTCTCATCGCCCATCTCCGAGTCTCGTCGTCTACCTGCTTCTACTGCCTCCAAATGGGCAGCGAGAATTCGAATCTCCTCTCTCAATCCTCCATCTGCCAATTTGTGAGCACCTCTGCCACCTCTGCCACCTCGACCACGACCTTGTCGCCCCACTTCCATATCTTCAATCAACTTTGCCTGCTCTGATACCACTTTGATGGCACCCAGCCCAAGCGCCCCTTGCAATTATATGATAGGTAATATATTTTGGTGGTTTGACAAATATGTATGGAAATGATTTATGCAATTGTTATATGGTTGATTAAAGCAATCAATTTAATGGACACGCGTAAGAAGTGCATTGGTTATACTTTGCGTTTGGTGTGACAATTAATGAAACCTTTAATACAGTCCTTGCCTGGGTAAATGTAATTCCCGCTCGTTTCTAGACTCTTCTCCCAGTTTGTCTGCTCGTTGCGTCATTCTTCATTGTTAGCTGTGAGTTTGTTGCCAAGCTCTGCAAGTCGAGATGTTGTGGTCATGTGTTGAACTGTGGTTATGTTTGTCTGTCTCGGCGTGCATGCAGTTACTCGTTCCTCGGTCCGTGGCTTGTGTTATTCCACCAAGCAGTGGTCTGGTGAGTTCTATGTCGGGTGTTGGTTCTGCCCTGTTACAACATCTTCAGGTGGTGCATGCGAATTTCGACAGTGGCATTCTTACTCCAGTTGGCTTCTCCAACGATGGCTTGTCCTCAGGTTGGCGTTATGGTTCCCTTCGGCTTCCAACTCAGTCTTCAGGTAAATTATCCAATCCCTGTTTCAATTTCCAACGCCTTCTTCAGTTTTTAATCCGGCTCGCCCCTTGTTCATTACAGTCGATGGTTGCGGTTTCTGGTTTGTTTTTCCTCGCTGCTACTGTGAGCTCTCAGGTATGGACACGTCCCTGGCTCGTCCTCTGCATTTGCTTTCCTTCTAGTCGATGTTTGTTTTAACTTTGGGTGTATGTTGTCCCCGCAGGTATTGAGGGCTTCAACAGGAGGGCTCGTCCAAGACTCTTTCCGGCCCTATCCGGTAGGCTCTGTCACTATGTGTCTGTTGAATACCTTGTATGACTCTGTCAACTATTTCCTTAGTCTGTGTCAGTTAGGCCTTCAAACCCTCGCCTAGGGTTTCACCGTTCTTGCTCGGTGCTTGTCTTGTTGTGTTGATTAGTCGAACTTGGAACCCTCCTCCAGGGTTTGCAAATTATGGTCTTACGCTTATACAACCTTCGGTACCTTGTTCGGCTTTAACTCTTTTTGTGATTCTGGAAATGAAAAATGACATTTACGATGTAACATTACATAAATATGATTACCTGACTTTTCTGTGACTCGTATTCACCATTCCGTCGTTGTAGCTGCTATTGTATATCGTTGGTTTGTTTAACTAGGTTGTTTGGATTCATTCTCTTGAACGTTGTTGATGTGTTATCAGTAGAATGATACTCTGCCTCGTTTACTTAGCCGGTAATGGCTCTGCTCGTATCTGTGGTTTCTGTCCCATAGCCGCAACCTTCTTTGTTTGGGACTGTTCTTAACACAATTAAATAAAATGTTTGTTTCTCCTGGTTAACACAATCGAAAAGATTTGATTTACATAACCTGTAGCAAATGGTTATTCATGCATAGATTATCCTCAATCAGATTTCTTAACAAATAGAAATAACATACAAATGGACAGCTGCTTGGATTTCTTCTATTAATATTTTTTTAGTAGAGTGTGAATGATCTTCAACTGAACACCTCTTTTGTCTTGCTCTGTTACATTTATAGCTACTCAGTTCCAGTTAATGAAACTGTATGCATGTTCTTTCAGTTGAGTTTTTACAGTTATATGGTTATTAATCAGTTGCTCTGTAGGAATTTACAGGGTAAGTTCCTCAGACAGAACACCAAAAGGACACCGCTCACAAACAGATCACAGATCAATACACCAGTGTTTTGACGTGGTTAAAACCCTCAGAGAG
>APFE030366139.1:0-54585 GCA_000404065.3 Pinus taeda | reverse complement strand
GATTGTTAAGGGGGTTACTGAGCAAAACATAACATGGGACAATTTTCAAAAATTTTTCAAGGAGAGATATTTAACTGAACGTTTCTACGATGAGAAAGCCAGAGAATTTCATGACCTGCGGTTAGGACAGCAGACTATGGATGAGTTTTTTACCCATTTTACGTCATTACTTCGCTACGTCCCATATATAAGGGAGGAAAAGGCAAAGGTGCAGCGATTCGTTAGCAGTTTACCCCCGTATATGCGGGAAAGAATTGAATTCAATAATCCAAAATCAATGGATGAGGTGATCCGCAAGGCTAGAATCTGTTATCAGCAAAGTAAACAGAAAGGAGAAACTGCTAATAGAAAGTGGAGTGATAAGAAAAATTTCAAGTTAGCTGGAAACTTCAAAGGAAATCGCAGCAGTGGAATAAAAGGGACTGGCAAATGAATCAATAACAGATCTGCGACAAAGACTACACCCAAGTTCAGAGCTGCAAATGAACCCAAAGCCAGTGAACCACAAATCAGATTGGATAATGAAGGAACAGCAAGACCTCCTTTACAGTGTTGGGGTTGTGGGGGACCTCATTACATTAAGAATTGCCCACAGCAAAAAGGGACTGAACAGTTATCCCAGATTCAGGAAGCTTCAACTGTTGGCGAAGTGGGACGAAGCGTACCCCGAATCAATGCAGCATTGGAGGATCGGCAGGCGGAGTACCAGCCAACCATGGTTGAGTTCGAAGGTAAAATTTCAAGCCTTCCCATATCTGTTTTGATTGATCCTGGGGCCACGCTAAGTTATGTAAATCCAAAAGTAGTAGAACGTTGTAATTTACAGTCTGTTAAATTTAAAAATCCTTGGTTAGTACAATTGGCCACGGGAGCCAAACGGAAGGTAACCTCTAAGATCAATAACTGCTCTTTCACTATAGTAGACCAGCCAATCACAGCCGACTTGAATATACTCCCTCTAGGTTCTTATGATATTTTAATTGGGATGGACTGGTTGGAAAAGCATTGGTCATTGGTTGACTGTAAAACCAAAATCATCTATTACAGAGATCAACAAGGAAACAGCAAAGAAGTGCAGGGTATTAAGCGACCTGTGCAGGTCCGGCCGATAACTGCAAATCAACTGGTAAAATGTATACGGAAGGGCTATCAAGTGTATGCCATCCAAGTAGGTTTTGCAAATTCTAAGGACAAGACAGCATCTTTGAATAACATTCCGGTAATACAAGAATTTTCGGACGTGTTTCCGGAAGAGATTCCTGGGCTGCCGCCGCGGAGAGACATAGACTTCACCATAGAATTGGTGCCGGGATCTACACCAGTGTCACGAGCGCCCTACAGAATGAGTATACCTGAGTTGACAGAATTAAAAATGCAGTTGCAGGAGTTACTTGAGAAGAACTACATCCGTCCGAGTGTATCTCCATGGGGAGCCCCGGTGCTATTTGTTAAAAAGAAAGAGGGCACCCTTAGGATGTGTATTGATTATAGACAATTGAATAAGTTGACTATTAAAAACAAATATCCTCTTCCCCGGATAGATGAATTGTTTGACCAGGTGAAAGGTGCAACCGTGTTCTCCAAGATCGACTTACGATCAGGCTATCATCAGATCAGAATTAAAGATGAAGATATCGCGAAAACAGCCTTTAGAACCCGGTATGGACACTATGAATTTGTAGTTTTGCCGTTTGGCCTCACCAACGCCCCGGCAACCTTCATGTGTATAATGAATGGTATCTTCCATCCTTACTTGGATCAGTTTGTGCTAATATTTATTGATGATATTCTAATTTATTCACGCAATATTGAAGAACATTGTGAGCATCTTCGAATAGTATTGCAGACCCTTCGGAAACATCAGTTGTATGCTAAATTTAGCAAGTGTGACTTTTTCAAGGAAGAAATTCAGTATTTGGGTCACGTAATTTCAAAGGAAGGAATTGCAGTAGATCCGGAGAAGATAAAAGCTATAATGGACTGGCCAATTCCCAAAGATGTAACGGATGTCCGATCTTTTATGGGGTT
The DNA here is from genome assembly GCA_000404065.3 of Pinus taeda. NCBI lineage: Eukaryota > Viridiplantae > Streptophyta > Pinopsida > Pinales > Pinaceae > Pinus > Pinus taeda. Next base: position 52,557 of record APFE030366139.1, on the reverse strand, counting down.
GGCAGGATATTATAGGAGATTCGTGGCAGGCTTCTCCAAGGTGGCCTTTCCCATTACCTCATTACAGAAGAAAGGGAAACTATTTCATTGGACCCCAGATTGCCAGAAAAGTTTTGAGCAATTAAAGCATTTACTCACCACGGCACCTGTGTTAAGTATAGCAGATCCTAATAAGGATTACGTGGTATGTACGGATGCCAGTAAAGAAGGATTGGGAGGAGTTCTAATGCAAGAAGGCAGGGTAATAGCTTACGAGTTTCGCAAATTAAAAGAACACGAGCAGAAATATTCTGCTTATGATTTGGAGTTGGCTGCCGTGATACATGCCCTGAAGATGTGGCGACATTATCTCATGGGCATAAAATTTCTGCTGCATACTGACCACCACAGCTTGACCAACTACTTCAGCCAGCCTACCTTGAATGCTAGACAAGCAAGGTGGGTAGATTTTTTAAGTGGGTTTGATTTCGATATAAAACACTTACAGGGGAAGGAAAATAAGGTGGCTGACGCTTTGAGCCGGAAGGTACAAAATTTGTATGAAATTTCCATTAGTGGATGGAAAAGTCCCTTCCTAGAAATTATCAAGGAAATTGCGGATCAAGACACCGAATATCAGGAGCTAAAATTACAACTACAGTAATCTGCTAAAAAGGACAGCCAACAGGAATATGAAGTGGACGATGCTGGCAGAATTTATTTTAGGAAATGGTTATATGTGCCAAATCAAAGTAGGATCAAAAATCTGATTATGGATGAATTTCATGTTAGTCATTATGCAGGTCATCCGGGTTATCAGAAGATGATAACAGCAATTCGAAAGGAATATTTCTGGCCGGGAATGAAGAAGAATATTGTCGAATACCTATCGCAATGCCTAGAATGTCAGCAGATTAAAGCGGAACATCAACACCCAGCAGGATTGTTACAACCACTGCAAATTCCGGAATGGAAGTGGGAAGTCATTTCCATGGACTTCATCACAGGACTGCCTAAGACAAAAAGGAACAATGACTCCATTTTCGTGGTAGTGGACAAGCTGAGTAAAGCTGCACATTTCATACCTGTGCAATCTACTTATAGAGCTGCACAGATTGCTCATATTTTTATGCAGAATATATTTAGATTACATGGGTTACCGAAAAACATAATTTCTGATCGTGATGTGAAGTTCACTTCAGCATTTTGGAAAACATTATTTGTTGAGTTAGGGACTCAATTAAGCTTCAGCACGGCGTATCACCCGCAAACTGATGGGCAAACGGAACGAGTGAATCAGATGGTAGAAGATATGTTAAGGGCGTATGTCATGCAACAACCCACGAGGTGGGAATATTATTTACATCTGGTAGAGTTCGCATATAATAATGGTTACCATACCTCAACTCAGATGAGCCCATTCGAAGTTATGTACGGACGAAAATGTCGTAGACCCACTAGTTGGGGAGGACCGGAAGATAAATTGAGCTTAGGTCCTGAAATGCTAAAAGAAATGGAGGATATGGTGAAGAAGGTTCGTGTCAACTTGAAAGCTGCCCAGGATAGGCAAAAGAATTTCACTGATCGGAAAAGAAGATTTAAGGAATTTCAAATTGGGGACCATGTGTATATTCGGATTCAAGCCAAAATAAGCACCTTACAGTGGAGCGGATGCGCCAAACTGGCACCACGGTATTGTGGACCCTTCCAAATTTTGGCAAGGGTCGGACCAGTGGCTTATCAGCTGGCCCTGCCAAGTCACATCCGAGTTCATAATGTATTTCATGTTTCTGTTTTAAAGAAGTATGTGTATGATCCTAGACATGTGATTCGTTGGCAGGAGATCCAGGTAGGCATGAGTTGTGTTAAATACCGCAAGAATTGCACATGAAAAATAAAAAAAAACTAACTTATAAACTGTGTATTGCAGGTCGAACCGGAAGGAGAAGTTCTGGTCGAACCGCTGAGCATTCTTGACCAGAGAGAAGTGCAGCTGCGGAAACGAGTTATTACCCAAGTTAAGGTTCAATGGTGACATTTTGGACCTGACGAGGCCACTTGGGAAGATGAGGAATTAATGAGGAAGACCTATCCGGATCTGTTCGGTTCTGAGAGACACCGAGACGGTGTCCAATCTCAGGGGGAGGAGATGTAATGACCAAAGAATTTACGTAAATAAATTACTTATTTACCCTGTGGTTAAAGATAAACAGAAATTACTATCTTCTTGAAGTAATGGAATATTATATGTTTTAAATTTAATAATATGAAATGCATAATTTTGTGTGCATGATAGTTCATGTAAAAGAAAGTTATTTTCCTCTCTTTATGCATGAGAAGGAAAAGGAAAAGCAGTTGCCAATATATTAGGGTGAAACCCTAACTGTTTCTCTTCTCCTTAGAAAAAGAAGAGGAGAAAAGACCTGGGTTGTTTTTTGGAACAAACAGGAAAAATGACAGAAGAGGAAAGAGGCACTGAGCTATGGAAAAGGTGCTACGTCTGGTGAGGACCAGATAGCACCGGCACAATTGTGCTTTCCCATTTGCAGAGGCTGTGGCCAGCAAGGGGTTGCTTGGGGGAGAGACGCAGTGCAGACGACTGGTCTCGTGGCTGGGTGGATAACAAGCATCAGATAGATTTCTGCAGGTGATAGCAGAGCGGAAGGAGGGAAGCAACAGAAAGTACAGGTAAGTATACCAAATCTACTAATTCCCAGGATTGGTATTGATAATGGTGGTAATAGTTGATTATTAATATTTAATCATTATTAGATTATGATGCAGGCTTTAAATTATTATTATCGTTTATGTTATACCACATAACAGATACGTACAGAAAGGAAAGAGAACAGAAAACTGAAGGTTCAAGTAAAACCTGTACATTATACCCTGTCTGTACGTTAACCTAAATCCTAAACAATAAAAATAGATATCTGAAAAGTAAATAGATTAATTTCTGCACAGCTTTTTATACAAAAGATATGTTCATATGTCAAATAGACAGACAACGATTTATAAGAAAGAACAATATCAGGAATGCGGGAACCTTTAGAATAAAGATATATGAAAGTTCCTAATATATATATGCAGCAAGATAACCCAAACTCTGTATTTAGAAACAAATCACCCAATTTAATGAATCAGTTATCTGTCGGGTAACATGATCAGAAGCCCTCCTATCACCAGGAAAAATTACGGTACGTAATGAACGCAACTGTATCAATAACAACCAGAGGTTTGGCAAATAATACAATTTGTATAAATATCACCATCAATTAATGGGCATTTCCTGACAGCGATAGTCTCACTATCGTTCAGATAAACCCTTATCAAAACGTAAATAAACAGAGTCATAGCATAAAGTAAATTTACGACTTCAATAATAAATGGGTATTCGGTCTGAAACAATTGCACGCAGGTGAACACCACCTGGTGGCGGTAAGCCACAGCAAAAAGGGCCGGAACCCAATGACAAGAAACCCATCTATTGAAATAACTATTCGGGGTTTTTATTTGCTAAGGGAAAAGAAAACAAAAGATTACATTAAATAGCTGGAGTTGAGCATGCCGTTACAGCCATCCTATGATTAACCGGCAGATAGAACTTAGCATCATACTGTTCGGACAACCGGATCTTTTCCTCAGAGATTCCAAAATCATTACACAGTAAAAGTGCATATAAAGAGCTCATAGTATAACAAATTAACGGAAAAGAAAAGATTATCAAATGCAGTCCTTATAAGTACAGAAATAATCACGATATCGTGAGGTCATAAGTAGGCCGACGGCCGAATGGAAACAAAACTGTAAAAATCATAATCGAACCCATACAGGCGAATCGAACAACCAAGGAACATTATCATTAACATATGGAAATTCTGTGACAAAGCCGGTCCTTTAAAATCATGGGGACTCACATATTAACAAGGATGAAAAATAGGGAAAACCCCTTTTTTGACACCGACCAGGTCGAGTAAAAACCAGTAACAGTCATAACAAGACAAGCGGCAATTATAATGATCTAATCATTACATATAGCTTAATCCGAGAACCCATTATTTACAATCATTGAAATTATATACAGATAACTCTGTTCGAGCCTTAAGCCAGACTACCCTAAACCCTAGGAGACCCGTTCTATACATTGAACGTTGATTAAAACAAATGCAAAGGAAGACAACCGTGATTCGTCTTCAATGGCAATTTATCAATAGACCTGGCAGGAAACAGGGTAGTATAAGGCGGCGAACATTTGCAATAGCCGAAACAGAAGACTGTGAGTTATTTAACTTACCTGGGTAGTGATTCGAAAGCAAATCCCTGTGCCATCAACGCGGCTACCGCCATTACGAAACCAAATACCTGTCAGCAAACATCCGTGAATTATTAATTATATCAACGCTCAGTAAGATGGTTTCTCTGGAGAAAAATCACAGCAGGAAGGGTTACATACCGGTCGAGGATGTGCCGAAGCAAGGGTATCAACGGAGAGCGCGTCGCCTGTAGCAGTTCGCGGGTGGTGAAATTAACCAGGGCCGAGACCAGAGTGAAGAAACCATGGCGGAGGAGAACTGAAAGCCGCTCTCGGCAACCCGAACAAAGACAAATGACCCGGAACCCTCGCTCTTCAACCCTAAAAACAATGCCGCCAAAACCCTGGGAACCTCCACCGTCCGATTGCGGAGGAGCGATCAGAACCGTCCACGGCAATGGCGATTCCGAGGAGGTGGTGACCCTGCGGTGGCCATAAATGTTACACCTTCCGGCAGATGGGTGCTTGTACCTTATTACAGGTGGCAAGTAATTGTTAACCTGACGACGAATCGAGAAGATTAGGTATGGGGCGATATAATAAAATTAACTTCTATGTATTTTAATAATTCGATAGTGTATATTGAATGGTTTAACGTTTGATAAATATGAAAATATAAATATCAATGTGTGGTTACGAATTTAAATAAATCCAAGCTTATATCAATGCATGTCACCGCAATATAGTCAACCTTTATTCTAGGGATTGAATAAGTTAGGAATATAATATAGTTTAAAAAAAAAAAAAATTACTTAGAGGATTGTGACATATGGTATTAGAGCCCAGACACAGCACTGTGGCCTCTGGGCAAGACAATCATAAAAGGACCCTATAGTGAATCAATTGGTAGATGATCATTCCATTATTACTCTTGAACTGTTCCCTTTTGCAGGAGTGAATTCTGGAAACGGAAGTCATGGGGAGGGCAGAGAACACGTCCCGACGACCTGTAATGGGACAGAACATGACCGGCGGGGACAATAATCCAGAGTTATGGGTACAACTTGGAGAAGAGGCGAGGATTACAAACCAAGCCATCTTGGAAACAGTACAGGAGCTGAAAAATGAAATGGCTCGGTTGCGAGAAGATAATGCTCGATTAACAATGGAGCAGGAGAGAATTCTAAAAAGCTTGTCCGACTGACAAAACCAGTTGCCCGCTAATCCTAGTGTGGAACACCCAAGGTTGTCAGAAGAACAGAATCATCACATACCTCCTGAAGGATCAGAAGAGCAGGAAGAACGCTCAGACAACGCATTCAAACAACAAACCTCAAAAAGGCAAAGGATGGAATTACAAGGGGAATTCCATAAGATTAAGCCACCTCATTTTGACGAAGAACATGAGGAAGCAGCTGAAGCATGGTTAATAAACATGAACAAATATTTCCAACTTTATGAGTACGATCATAACCTTAAGGCACGGCTGGCTATTTTCCAGTTGCAAGGAAAAGCTACCTTATGGTGGGAAGAAGTGAAGATTGTTAAGGGGGTTACTGAGCAAAACATAACATGGGACAATTTTCAAAAAATTTTCAAGGAGAGATATTTAACTGAACGTTTCTACGATGAGAAAGCCAGAGAATTTCATGACCTGCGGTTAGGACAGCAGACTATGGATGAGTTTGTTACCCGTTTTACGTCATTACTTCGCTACGTCCCATATATAAGGGAGGAAAAGGAAAAGGTGCAGCGATTCGTTAGCAGTTTACCCCCGTATATGTGGGAAAGAATTGAATTCGATAATGCAAAATCGATGGATGAGGTGATCCGCAAGGCTAGAATCTGTTATCAGCAAAGTAAACAGAAAGGAGAAACTGCTAATAGAAAGTGGAGTGATAAGAAAAATTTCAAGTTAGCTGGAAACTTCAAAGGAAATCGCAGCAGTGGAATAAAAGGGAATGGCAAATGAATCAATAACAGATCTGCGACAAAGACTACACCCAAGTTCAGAGCTGCAAATGAACCCAAAGCCAGTGAACCACAAATCAGATTGGATAATGAAGGAACAGCAAGACCTCCTTTACAGTGTTGGGGTTGTGGGGGACCTCATTACATTAAGAATTGCCCACAGCAAAAAGGGACTGAACAGTTATCCCAGATTCAGGAAGCTTCAACTGTTGGCGAAGTGGGACGAAGCGTACCCCGAATCAATGCAGCATTGGAGGATCGGCAGGCGGAGTACCAGCCAACCATGGTTGAGTTCGAAGGTAAAATTTCAAGCCTTCCCATATCTGTTTTGATTGATCCTGGGGCCACGCTAAGTTATGTAAATCCAAAAGTAGTAGAACGTTGTAATTTACAGTCTGTTAAATTTAAAAATCCTTGGTTAGTACAATTGGCCACGGGAGCCAAACGGAAGGTAACCTCTAAGATCAATAACTGCTCTTTCACTATAGTAGACCAGCCAATCACAGCCGACTTGAATATACTCCCTCTAGGTTCTTATGATATTTTAATTGGGATGGACTGGTTGGAAAAGCATTGGTCATTGGTTGACTGTAAAACCAAAATCATCTATTACAGAGATCAGCAAGGAAACAGCAAAGAAGTGCAGGGTATTAAGCGACCTGTGCAGGTCCGGCCGATAACTGCAAATCAGCTGGTAAAATGTATATGGAAGGGCTGTCAAGTGTATGCCATCCAAGTAGGTTTTGCAAATTCTAAGGACAAGACAGCATCTTTGAATAACATTCCGGTAATACAAGAATTTGCGGACGTGTTTCCGGAAGAGATTCCTGGGCTGCCGCCGCGGAGAGACATAGACTTCACCATAGAATTGGTGCCGGGAGCTGCACCAGTGTCACGAGCGCCCTACAGAATGAATATACCTGAGTTGACAGAATTAAAAATGCAGTTGCAGGAGTTACTTGAGAAGAACTACATCCGTCCGAGTGTATCTCCATGGGGAGCCCCGGTGCTATTTGTTAAAAAGAAAGACGGCACCCTTAGGATGTGTATTGATTACAGACAATTGAATAAGTTGACTATTAAAAACAAATATCCTCTTCCCCGGATAGATGAATTGTTTGACCAGGTGAAAGGTGCAACCGTGTTCTCCAAGATCGACTTACGATCAGGCTATCATCAGATCAGAATTAAAGATGAAGATATCGCGAAAACAGCCTTTAGAACCCGGTATGGACACTATGAATTTGTAGTTTTGCCGTTTGGCCTCACCAACGCCCCGACAACCTTCATGTGTCTAATGAATGGTATCTTCCATCCTTACTTGGATCAGTTTGTGCTAATATTTATTGATGATATTCTAATTTATTCACACAATATTGAAGAACATTGTGAGCATCTTCGAATAGTATTGCAGACCCTTCGGAAACATCAGTTGTATGCTAAATTTAGCAAGTGTGACTTTTTCAAGGAAGAAATTCAGTATTTGGGTCACGTAATTTCAAAGGAAGGAATTGCAGTAGATCCGGAGAAGATAAAAGCTATAATGGACTGGCCAATTCCCAAAGATGTAACGGATGTCCGATCTTTTATGGGGTTGGCAGGATATTATAGGAGATTCGTGGCAGGCTTCTCCAAGGTGGCCTTTCCCATTACCTCATTACAGAAGAAAGGGAAACTATTTCATTGGACCCCAGATTGCCAGAAAAGTTTTGAGCAATTAAAGCATTTACTCACCACGGCACCTGTGTTAAGTATAGCAGATCCCAACAAGGATTACGTGGTATGTATGGATGCCAGTAAAGAAGGATTGGGAGGAGTTCTAATGCAAGAAGGCAGGGTAATAGCTTACGAGTCTCGCAAATTAAAAGAACACGAGCAGAAATATTATGCTTATGATTTGGAGTTGGCTGCCATGATACATGCCCTGAAGATGTGGCGGCATTATCTCATGGGCAGAAAATTTCTGCTGCATACTGACCACCACAGCTTGACCAACTACTTCAGCCAGCCTACCTTGAACGCTAGACAAGCAAGGTGGGTAGATTTTCTAAGTGGGTTCGATTTCGATATAAAACACTTACAGGGGAAGGAAAATAAGGTGGCTGACGCTTTGAGCCGGAAGGTACAAAATTTGTATGAAATTTCCATTAGTGGATGGAAAAGTCCCTTCCTAGAAATTATCAAGGAAATTGCAGATCAAGACACCGAATATCAGGAGCTAAAATCACAACTACAGCAATCTGCTAAAAAGGACAGCCAACAGGAATATGAAGTGGACGATGCTGGCAGAATTTATTTTAAGAAACGGTTATATGTGCCAAATCAAAGCAGGATCAAAAATCTGATTATGGATGAATTTCATGTTAGTCATTATGCAGGCCATCCGGGTTATCAGAAGATGATAACAGCAATCCGAAAGGAATATTTCTGGCCGGGAATGAAGAAGAACATTATCGAATACCTATCGCAATGCCTAGAATGTCAGCAGATTAAAGCAGAACATCAACACCCAGCAGGATTGTTACAACCACTGCAAATTCCGGAATGGAAGTGGGAAGTCATCTCCATGGACTTCATCACAGGACTGCCTAAGACAAAAAAGAACAATGACTCCATTTTCGTGGTGGTGGACAAACTGAGTAAAGCTGCACATTTCATACCTGTGCAATCTACTTATAGAGCTGCACAGATTGCTCATATTTTTATGCAGAATATATTTAGATTACATGGGTTACCGAAAAACATAATTTCCGATCGTGATGTGAAGTTCACCTCAGCATTTTGGAAAACATTATTTGTTGAATTAGGGACTCAATTAAGCTTCAGCACGGCATATCACCCGCAAACTGATGGGCAAACGGAACGAGTGAACCAGATGGTAGAAGATATGTTAAGGGCGTATGTCATGCAACAACCCACGAGGTGGGAAGATTATTTACATCTGGTAGAGTTCGCATATAATAATGGTTACCATACCTCAACTCAGATGAGCCCATTCGAAGTTATGTACGGACGAAAATGTCGTACACCCACTAGTTGGGGAGGACCGGAAGATAAATTGAGCTTAGGTCCTGAAATGCTAAAAGAAATGGAGGATATGGTGAAGAAGGTACGTGTCAACTTGAAAGCTGCCCAGGATAGGCAAAAGAATTTTGCTGATCGGAAAAGAAGATTTAAGGAATTTCAAATTGGGGACCATGTGTATATTCGGATTCAAGCCAAAAGAAGCACCTTACAGTGGAGCGGATGCGCCAAACTGGCACCACGGTATTGTGGACCCTTTCGAATTTTGGCATGGGTCGGACCAGTGGCTTATCAGCTGGCCCTGCCAAGTCACATCCGAGTTCATAACGTATTTCATGTTTTTGTTTTAAAGAAGTATGTGTATGATCCTAGACATGTGATTCGTTGGCAAGAGATCCAGGTAGGCATGAGTTGTGTTAAATACCGCAAGAATTGCACATGAAAAATAAAAAAAAACTAACTTACAAACTGTGTATTGCAGGTCGAACCGGAAGGAGAAGTTCTGGTCGAACCGCTGAGCATTCTCGACCAGAGAGAAGTGCAGCTGCGGAAACGAGTTATTACCCAAGTTAAGGTTCAATGGCGACATTTTGGACCTGACGAGGCCACTTGGGAAGGTGAGGAATTAATGAGGAAGACCTATCCGAATCTGTTCGGTTTTGAGAGACACCGAGACGGTGTCCAATCTCAGGGGGAGGAGATGTAATGACCAAAGAAGTTTACGTAAATAAATTACTTATTTACCCTGTGGTTAAAGATAAACAGAAATTACTATCTTCTTGAAGTAATGGAATATTATATGTTTTAAATTTAATAATATGAAATGCATAATTTTGTGTGCATGATAGTTCATGTAAAAGAAAGTTATTTTCCTCTCTTTATGCATGAGAAGGAAAAGGAAAAGCAGTTGCCAATATATTAGGGTGAAACCCTAACTGTTTCTCTTCTCCTTAGAAAAAGAAGAGGAGAAAAGACCTGGGTTGTTTTTTGAAACAAACAGGAAAAATGACAGAAGAGAAAAGAGGCACTGAGCTATGGAAAAGGTGCTACGTCTGGTGAGAACCAGATAGCACCGGCACAATTGTGCTTTCCCATTTGTAGAGGCTGTGGCCAGCAAGGGGTTGCTTGGGGGAGAGACGCAGTGCAGACGACTGGTCTCGTGGCTGGGTGGATAACAAGCATCAGATAGATTTCTGCAGGTGATAGCAGAGCGGAAGGAAGCAACAGAAAGTACAGGTAAGTATACCAAATCTACTAATTCCCAGGATTGGTATTGATAATGGTGGTAATAGTTGATTATTAATATTTAATCGTTATTAGATTATGATGCAGGCTTTAAATTATTATTATCGTTTATGTTATACCACATAACAGATACGTACAGAAAGGAAAGAGAACAGAAAACTGAAGGTTCAAGTAAAACCTGTACATTATACCCTATTTGTACATTAACCTGAATCCTAAACAATAAAAATAGATATCTAGAAAGTAAATAGATTAATTTCTGCACAGCTTTTTATACAAAAGATATGTTCATATGTCAAATAGACAGACAACGATTTATAAGAAAGAACAATATCAGGAATGCGGGAACCTTTAGAATAAATATATATGAAAGTTCCTAATATATATATGCAGCAAGATAACCCAAACTCTGTATTTAGAAACAAATCACCCAATTTAATGAATCAGTTATCTGTCGGGTAACATGATCAGAAGCCCTCCTATCACCAGGAAAAATACGGTACGTAATGAACGCAACTGTATCAATAACAACCAGAGGTTTGGCAAATAATACAATTTGTATAAATATCACCATCAATTAATGGGCATTTCATGACAGCGATAGTCTCGCTATCGTTCAGATAAACCCTTATCAAAACGTAAATAAACAGAGTCATAGCATAAAGTAAATTTACGACTTCAATAACAAATGGGTATTCGGTCTGAAACAATTGCACGCAGGTGAACACCACCTGGTGGTGGTAAGCCACAGCAAAAAGGGCCGGAACCCAATGACAAGAAACCCATCTATTGAAATAACTATTCGGGGTTTTTATTTGCTAAGGGAAAAGAAAACAAAAGATTACATTAAATAGCCGGAGTTGAGCATGCCGTTATAGCCATCCTGTGATTAACCGGCAGATAGAACTTAGCATCACACTGTTCGGACAACCGGATCTTTTCCTCAAAGATTCCAAAATCATTACACAGTAAAAGTGCATATAAAGAGCTCATAGTATAACAAATTAACGGAAGAGAAAAGATTATCAAATGCAGTCCTTATAAGTACAGAAATAATCACGATATCGTGAGGTCATAAGTAGGCCGACTGCCGAATGGAAAAAAAACTGTAAAAATCATAATCGAACCCATACAGGCGAATCGAACAACCAAGGAACATTATCATTAACATATGGAAATTCTGTGACAAAGCCGGTCCTTTAAAATCATGGGGACTTACATATTAACAATGATGAAAAATAGGGAAAACCCCTTTTTTGACACCGACCAGGTCGGGTAAAAACCAGTAACAGTCATAACAAGACAAGCGGCAATTATAATGATCTAATCATTACATATAGCTTAATCCGAGAACCCATTATTTACAATCATTGAAATTATATACAGATAACTCTGTTCGAGCCTTAAGCCAGACTACCCTAAACCCTAGGAGACCCGTTCTATACATTGAACGCTGATTAAAACAAATGCAAAGGAAGACAACCGTGATTCGTCTTCAATGGCAATTTATCAATAGACCTGGCAGGAAACAGGGTAGTATAAGGCGGCGAACATTTGCAATAGCCGAAACAGAAGACTGTGAGTTATTTAACTTACCTGGGTAGTGATTCGAAAGCAAATCCCTGTGCCATCAACGCGGCTACCGCCATTACGAAACCAGATACCTGTCAGCAAACATCCGTGAATTATTAATTATATCAACGCTCAGTAAGATGGTTTCTCTGGAGAAAAATCATAGCAGGAAGGGTTACATACCGGTCGAGGACGTGCCGAAGCAAGGGTATCAACGGAGAGCGCGTCGCCTGTAGCAGTTCGCGGGTGGTGAAATTAACCAGGGCCGAGACCAGAGTGAAGAAACCATGGCGGAGGAGAACTGAAAGCCGCTCTCGGCAACCCGAACAAAGACAAATGACCCGGAACCCTCGCTCTTCAACCCTAAAAACAATGCCGCCAAAACCCTGGGAACCTCCACCGTCCGATTGCGGAGGAGCGATCAGAACCGTCCACGGCAATGGCGATCCCGAGGTGGTGGTGACCCTGCGGTGGCCATAAATGTTACACCTTCCGGAAGATGGGTGCTTGTACCTTATTACAGGTGGCAAGTAATTGTTAACCTGACGACGAATCGAGAAGATTGGGTATGGGGCGGTATAATAAAATTAACTTCTATGTATTTTAATAATTCGATAGTGTATATTGAATGGTTTAACGTTTGATAAATATGAAAATATAAATATCAATGTGTGGTTACGAATTTAAATAAATCCAAGCTTATATCAATGCATGTCACCGCAATATAGTCAACCTTTATTCTAGGGATTGAATAAGTTAGGAATATAATATAGTTTAAAAAAAAAAAAATTACTTAGAGGATTGTGACACTGGAGGAGTTAGCCGCGTTGTGGGGAAAAATAGGAAGAGAATAAAAACTTAGACCCTCAGCAATCATGAAATTACAGACAACAAAGACTCAGAAAAGACCACCGCCATGCAGAGTGTCAACTGTGGTGAACACTCTGATTCATTGACTGGCAGGGTGGAGAGACCAAAATCTACTGTGGCCCAGTAAAGGGTTCGATGAAGAGATGCAAACCCTAACCAGAGGAAGCAGAGTAGCGCTTGTTGCAAAGTCGAATGAGAGGGTTCTGACCGGAGACCGGGAGGAGGCAGTTGGCATAAACCGACCCAACGCCTCTGCACTGTCCGATCTAGGGTTTGAAATTGGATGGGTTTGAAATCGGATGCCGGGAGCAGGGGTTAAATTTGACGGGTCTCTTGGCCATCACAATTTTTTTAATGAAGGTTTTATTTTTAAATGTTCTTTTTACAAGATTTTTAATATTTAATTTTAGCTTTCATAATATTTTTCATATAAAATATAATTAATGAATATTCATTATCAATTATAAAAATATAATTACTAAACATTCATCATTAATTAGATCAATAATCTTATTCAAAAGTAAAGATTTTCATTTTGTTAATCAGCCAATGTCTTTAAAAAGAAGGCTTCTAAAATAACAAAATCAAATAAATTATGCTAATTCTTTTCTTAAAAACATATTTAGAAGAAAAAGAATTAAACCTTTACAAATCAAAAACATATTTGGAGAATAGAATTAAACTTAAGTATCAAACATAACTTCAATAAAAATTCATTACTTTTTATTGTAAGAACCTGATTCCAATTATTAGAGCTGCAATCTATTATACACTAACAAATCTATTTTCCTGTTAATTTAAAAGTAATAAAAGGAGCTTGCTGACCTTGTCACAAAGCTTTAAACATTTAACATCTTATCATTTTATCATAAGCAACATAAATTAAAGTGAGCATTCCATTGATATCAACTTAACAAGAGCAGTCCATGAAAAAAATACCTGTTCCGGCGGTTGATGATGATACCTTTGTCTTATAGCTCCAGCTGAACACTCCTTCTCACCGACCCAACCGGATTTAACTCCCAGCCAACTAGGAAACAAATTCCTAGCCCAGGAAACCTCCACAGGTTCCCTAGCCCTCCGTGCCCAAGTCCAACCAGATATAGTGTGTCCTCAAGAAGAATGTGAAAAACCAGATAATAATACTTTCCTCTTCTCAAACCCAAGAAACCTCCATAGGTTTCCAAGGTCTCCCAAAATCATAACAAGTCCAAAAAATCACAACCAACCCCCACAATCATAAGCAAAACCTCCCAAAAACTCCCCCTTTTCTCCCTTTCCCTTCCCTTTTTATACCTTCCTTCCTTTCTCCATCTCAACCACCTCTCATTAATGTCATTGACTTCTCACCCATCCCTATAGTTGACTTCTCTTCACCTAAGTAAGCTAGGAGTACATTTCGAAATGTGAGATGTAATTACATAAAGAGGACCATGTCTACTCCTTAGTAAATGTGAGGGTACATTGGGTAATGTGAAATAAATGTATTTATTGATAACGAGTTGGAGAGGACTATGTCTTCTCCCAAGAAAATGTGAGGGTACATTGGGGAATGTGAAATGTAATTACATGGAGAGGACCATGTCTTCTCCTTAATAAATGTGAGGGTACATTGGGTAATGTGAATTGAATATATATATTGATAATGAGTTGGAGAGGACTATGTCTTCTCCCAAGTAAATGTGAGGGTACATTGGGGAATGTGAAATGTAATTACATGGAGAGGACCATGTCTTCTCCTTAATAAATGTGAGTGTACATTGGGTAATGTGAAATGAATACATACATTTTGAAATAATGGAAGGAGACCAAATTCTACCCAATATTCAAATTGAGAAGGTAAGTGGAGAATTTAAATAGTGGAAATCATGAATTTTATATTAGACGTATATTTCTCAATATTTTTAGATAATGTAAACATTAAGAAAATTTGTAGGATAAGATTTAAGTGGGGAATTACATACACGCCTCCTTCAGAAAACTTCGTCCCGAAGTTAGAATGAAAAGAGGCAAGGAGTTTAAAGCATAGCAACCGGAGAGAGTTATAACAATGAAATCGGATAAGTATGACAATGACATTTCTTCCCATCAAGGGTCTCCCACTGATCTATATCCTCCTATCCACCCTGGCCTACTTCCGTTCCCACCCTATCCTTCCTCTGCTGCTTTATCAGTGGCAACGGCCATACTAACCAGTGATAAAACCATCATGGTTGGAGTGTCGAATACATCGACCTAACTTTCCCCAGCGGGCAACTGGAAATCGTCATCACACGTCTAGGGGGAGCATTCATCTGTCCTCCCCACGATTCCAGGTTTCGGAGGATACACGGTGGGAAACACCTCCACCCCTCCTTCACAACACGAACCACACTACAGAGCTGGTTGGACTTGTCATCGAATAATCCAGTCATGTCGTCAAACCACCTGTCATTTGCATTTTACTCGTGTCATAAGAGTGCATATCAAGTAGATACCAAATGTAATAGAACAATGTGCATTATACCTTCCCCATAAGATGTCTCAACCTTCCCTAAATGGAAGAGTAGCTCTCGGCTATCATATAATTCTTTCTTCCTGCAGGTTAGCTCTCATTCATGCACAAGACGTATAATCATCACATTATTAAGTCTAGTATCCATATGTCACTTTGTGGTTCATACTGGAAACAATCATAATTTCACTACGTCATTCATTAGATAAATCATATCCACTTAAGCCATACATGAAACGACAATAGCTTTGATAAGTCATGTACTAGATAAATCATCACCAAGTAAGTCATACATCCAATGTTTCCATCATCAAAATCAAACCTAAGTAGTTTCACATGTTCAACCAAATGCATCAATATTACATAATGTTCATAAATAAATAATACGAAACTGCAACATAAAACCTTAAAATAGATAGTTGTCTATGTCAAAATGGGCACCATAAATTCTCATGTGACATCTTTGTGGAACCCCTCAATAACAATTAGAGTTGGAGATATTCAATTGTCTGTCATGGAAAATAGCATTTGAACCCGGATATGCTATAAGGTGGTACCAAATCCAAAATAATGGCAAGCAATGGATTAGTGTACTATCAATTCCAATAGAAGGTGTTAGTATAAGTTTTATGCATATAATTTCTTTAAAAAAAAAGTCTCACTCTTCCACTTTGATGGTTTTTTTTTTTTTTCGAAACCCATTTAATTAATCTTGAAAATAAAAGACTCAAAACATCAGAAGTTGTTTCCAACATGATTTTTATACTTTATTATTTTTTTTGTAAATTGAGATAAATGTCCTCTAAATGCCAAAAGGTTCAAATTTATTATATATTTAGTCATTGTTTACTAAAACAATTTCATGATATATACTACAGCTCGCAATATGACCAGACAAATGAGAAATAATTAAATGAATGGAATAATTGCCTTTGCCCTACTACAATTAGTACTTCCCTTCCAAATGGCACCGCATCTCTAAAGACACCTACTCCATTCACAAGCGGCCAGTGACCACAAAAGTTGTGAAGAAACTTGAGGGTCCTTTTATCCAAAACTAGAGACACATTATCTTTCACGACATTTTTATTCAACACTAGAATAAGGGTAAGAGTGTATTCTAGCATTTTCACTGTTCTTTTATTGACTAAATAAGCTTCCATTTTAAAATCCCAAATCCTTGGAAGGTTCCTCAAATCATCATTTGTTCCCAACTATGGTTTCCCAATAGTATGACACAATTGAATGGGTCTTTGAAAGAGTTTTAATCATTTGCAAGCTGAGGAAAGCTTGATTTGCATGCACCAATATGTTTTCTCTTCTTTCATATCATGGTGAGGGGCATAAACTATGAGGCATAAGCATTTTTTTCCTTTAAGGAAGGACCATTGTCCTCCCCCTCAGAAATAGTAGCATAATGAAGCAGTTTTTCGCATTCTTGGTTTAGTCTTTTATCTTTTCATGGCCAACAATGGTGTCTTATCCACATGAGCAATCCTTTCAAACATTGACAAGAAAAGAATACAATGCAAGAGAGAAATAAGAATTAACATAAAATATTCCTTGAAAGAGTTTGATTCAGTTATTTCCTTGTCTCTACAACCAACATCAACCAACTATTGATAGAAATATTTAGCGTTTATCAACTCAATCATAACATCAATCGGGTTATGAATCTTTGTCAGGTTGAGATTTAGGATGGGTCTTCTTAAGCTTAGTCCTACGCTCAACAGGGTGATATCTTCCAAGATTGTCCCCACCAACTCTCATGTTGCCCCATTAATTTGTGTCTGGAAAACTCTTTCTTTAACACTTGAGCTTCAATTTCCACATGTCTAATACAAGGTATGTTCATAATTTCTGATATGTGAAAGACCATCATTGATTTGCTTTCTTGTTCCTAGGCATTTTCCTTCCATCCATTGTTATTCTATTCAAGTAAGATCACTCAGTGGATATTGCAAATCTCCATGACCACCTTAATATACCAATTTTCTAGGTCTCACATGATTTTTCTGCCTAGGTCTTAATCCTCCTTGAGTTGCTTTGTATCCTGGTGATTTCCTTTCTCTCGGATCACATCTCTCAAGTCAGCACTATCAATCTTATTGTCTCGACCTGAGGTTTTGATTTGGTGTACTCTACTCTTTGAGTCAATATGTCTGTTCTACTCATTATCAATACTATCATGGATTTTTATTCTCAAATGATATATACATATCTGTGTGCTCTCTGGCGTCACCTTGATGGATTTTCACTACTAGATCCATGATATTCCATTTCTGTCACTGTACTGCGTGGAACAACTTTCGTTATTGTTAACTTCTCTTTTCTTGATATTGCATGGTTTCCCTCGGACTATTAATCAATTATATGGATAGTATTTATCTGTCCATGAATGTTATTATTATTGAATTGAATTTTTATATTTCAAATTCTCTACTCTGGATCTTAATGCATATTGTTCTCGAAAAGGAGGTCTAATTTTAACAATGATGCACAGCTCTGGTATCTTGACGAACATGAGAAAAACAAAGTATTCGTAGTCACCGGCAACTATTATATAACATGAGTAAACGTTGCTAGCATTTAATTGCGTGGATCAGTTAATGTAGTGCTTATGAAGTTATATCAATATTCAGAGCTCATCTCTTTTGCTTTTAAGGTTTCTTATAATCATAGATGATGTGGATACTGGTGAGTAGCTGCGACCAGTTTTGTCACAATAGAGTCTTCCATTTACATGTTGACAAAGCCCGTAGTAATCTAGAGCTTTTCGACTTGCATGCCTTCTACCTGCCTCATTCTGGATTTGAAGAAGAGATCAGAAAGGTTTTGGATGTCTACAATGGTTGACCTTATCTCTCGAATTGGTTGGCACACCATTTCATGGAAATGATTTGGATTAATTCCATAGCCCAATTGTAAAAAGGATTAAAATACATTCCCACCGATATACGAAGCAGACTGAAAATTAAGTACAACATTTGTTTAGAGAATTTTCGGCAAAATCACATCATTACTCATTTGTCAACGCGTTTCGAACCAACTAGTGTGGTTCATCGTCAGGACAAGTTGAAGATACAGATCCAGTTCAGCGTGTTAAATAGTCTAAGCAGAGACTCAAACGGCTAAAAAATCTAACGGCTACTTTTCCACTTAGGACCCCAGTCAAACTTCCTTTAACATATTAATATTAAATTACTATTATAATAATGGAGCTAGGTTAACCAAGTCAAAAATAAAACAGATCCAAGGTTAATTTATTAAAATTAATTCAATTATTTACTTATATTATTAATCCATTATATATATATAATATATATATATATATATATATATATTATATATATATATTAATATATATAATAAAATATAATATATATATCAATATTTATTTAAATAAATAATTCATTATATATATAATTATAAATATATATATAAAATTAATAATATTTTTTATTATATTATAATATATAAATCTATATATATAATTCTAATAATTTTCAATCCTATACCATTTGATGCTAAGTTATTAAATTATTATATATTTATTAGAAAAAATATTTATTCTTTAAACTCGGTAAAAATAAATAAAAAGACCAATGGTTAGTTAACAAAACTAAACCATTTATTTATTTAAATTTAAATCTAAAATATGATATACATCTCTATATATAAACAAATATATAAAACTATATATATTAATCTTTTCAATATGTAGTAGTATTTCATCTAATATTATATAAATTCCTATAAAATACTGGAAGATCAGCAGCTGCTGGGTCCCAGCCCTATCTTCCTAGCCTCCGCAGTCCCTTCTTGGTAAGGCCTCTGTGTTTTCTGTTTCCTTCCCTTCGGGGTTGGTTCCCTTGGTGTGTTAATTTATTTCGTTTTTTATTTGTTCCCCCTTTTAATTATCGTCCTTATGGTTTTATTTATTCCCTTCTTTTTTCCCTTTATTTTCGTTGATTATTTTTGAGTTGTAACCCTTCCATTTATTTGTACCTAGCTTATTTGATCGGAAAAATTAAAGAATTTTGATCTTTCCTTAGAATGTAAGGTTATTTTATTAGCCTAAGATTTTGCTATTTTCGAATATAATTAGAATTAATTAATTAATTAATTAAATATGTATTGTGAGTAATGGGTTAATATTAATTTTCATTTAGTCATTTTTTATAAAAAAAAATTAATAAATTTAAGCTAACCCTATTAAAAAGAAACAAATTTTTTTTGATATATTTATCTAGTATTTTATAGGAATTTATATAATATTAGATGAAATACTACTACGTATTGAAAAGATTAATATATATAGTTTTATATATTTGTTTATATATAGGGATGTATATCATATTTTAGATTTAAATTTAAATAAATAAATGGTTTAGTTTTGTTAACTAACCATTGGTCTTTTTATTTATTTTTACCCAGTTTAAAGAATAAATATTTTTTCTAATAAATATATAATAATTTAATAACTTAGCATCAAATAGGGTATTAAGGATGAAAATTATTAGATAAAATAATAGATTTATATATATTTATATATATAATAAAAATAATTGAATTTTATATATATATTTATACTTTTATTTATATATATATATAGATATATATATAGATAAATAATGGATTAATAATATAAGTAAATAATTGAATTAATTTTAATAAATTAACCTTGGATCTGTTTTATTTTTTACTTGGTTAACCTAGCTCCATTATTATAATAGTAATTTAATATTAATCTGTTAAAGGAAGTTTGACTGGGTCCTAAGTGGAAAAGTAGCCGTTAGATTTTTGGCCGTTTGAGTCTCTGCTTAGACTATTTAACACGCTAAACTGGATCTGTATCTTCAACTTGTCCTGGCGATGAACCACACTAGTTGGTTCGAAACCTGTCGACAAATGAGTAATTATGTGATTTTGCCGAAAATTCTCTAAACAAATGTTATGGATCACAGAAGTCTAAATTCATTAATAATTTCCATGCAAGGAGAAGCCGCTGCTAAAATGGTTCATCGTTTCGAGCGAACACGCATGCAGGTCACAAAGTTGAAATCTGATCTAGTGTTTCTTAAACGTTGCAGAGACTCTTCGGTTATTCCTAATTTCGCCAGGATTAAGCATATCCTTAATGTGCCTAGGAATCTGGGTGTTTTTATGAAGGCTAGCTTAGGGTTGATCAGGTCTGAGATTTGCAGAGTAAGGAAGGATTTGGATCATCTGTCCAGGCTGCTTTTGGCTGCTCATCTGGAGCTGTCAAATAATTTCCCGGCTTCTCTCTGGTCTAGAATTGATGCGTGTTCGGCATGAAAGGCCATGAGATTGGAAGAGTTGCTGAAGACGAGGCAGTCTGCCAAGTTTAATAAACTCTCGGGTTGCTATGATTTGCACTCAGGTGTTTCTTCTGATAAGGGCTTAGGAAGTTGGATCTCGGGTAATCAAATCTCCTCCCTGAGATCCTGGGTCTTAAGATGCTCTTCTGCGGATGGTCTTGATCCGGCCACCTCTGGCTCCGGTCGGTTGGGAGAAAAATCTGGTGCGGACAATGCTGCGGCAAGTCTGCACGCGTGTCAAATTACTCCCGCCTCATTCTGCTCTGGATTCCGATCTCCGCAGGGTGGGTTGGATTTTGGACAGATCGCTCTGTGTTCTAACGTTGGTGGACAGTCCCTAGGGCTCTCGGTGGGTCTGATTAAATCTCAACTGATTCTAAGCATGGGCGATCAGGAGGACCGGGCGAGTCTGGTGGAAGAAGCTAGTGGGAAGTCTTCGTATTCTAGCGATCAATCTCTGGTCGAATCTCCGGATTCTCTTGCCAATGGATCCACGACGGTTGCTGGTGGTTTGACCGGGAAGAAGGGGCAGGTTAATATTGACGCGGAGCAATTACGCGGTGGTGGGAAGGATCCAGGCATTTCGGCCCCCGTAGGCTCCGGTTTAGTCGTCTCTAACGAGTCCATGGCGCGGTGTAACCAACTTGCCGGTTCCGGAGAGCAGGTCACGGTGTGGAGAGGTAAATCATCCCCTGTAAGCGTCGGTAGGGCTGGCTGTTTGGATGATTTAAAAGGTCATACGGTAAGTGGTGTTTCGGTTATTTCATGTGATAGTGCTGGCTGTATGGATGATTTAAAAGGTCTTAACGTAAATGGTGATTCGATGATTTCATGTGATGGTAGCATTATGGGGAGGGGCGATATAATTGAAATAAATAGATTTGTTAATAGCATCCACGAGAATTACCGTAATAACTACCATAGTGAGAATATAAAAGAGAATTATGATAATAATAATAAGGGTAAGGTGGATGATATGGATAATATTAATATTAATAGTGAGAATATAAAAGAGGATTATGATAATAATAATAAGGGTAAGGTGGAAGATATGGATAATATTAATAAGGATAATTTTAGTAACTATTATGATATTAAAGATGATTATGATAATAATGAGGGCAAATATAATAATTTTATTAATTACAAAGAGAGTCATAAGAATGATAAGGGTAAGGATGAGGATAGACATAATATAAATAAGGATAAACTTAGTAACTATTGTGATAAAGACATTAAAGATGATTATGATTTAGTTATTAATAAGGTTGAAGATATGGATAATATTAATATTAATAAGGATAATCTTAATAACTATTATGGTATTAAAGATTATTGTGATAATAATGATGGTAAATATAATAATTTTATTAATTACAAAGAGGGTCATAAGAATGATAAGGGTAAGGATGAAGATAGACATAATATTAATATTAATAAGGATATACTTAGTAACTATTGTGATAAAGATATTAAAGGTGACTATGATTTAGTTGTTAATAATATTGGTTGCTAGTTGCTAGGATGGTAGACAAGTGAAAATGAGTGTGAATGAGCTTCTCCATGTGCTTTTATAATTTTATTTTGGTGTCTAAGTGATTGATGAGATAGGATGGTGCACCTCACCAATTCACTTTCTTTTTGAGCTTTGTAGCCTTAGGACCTATTCCTTCCCGCCTACAGTTTTTAGTCTCTTGGGAAAGGGTCTTAACTTTGCCTTAGCACCCAGGAAAATCCCGGTTGATGACATCATCTGTGATGTAGAATTTGGCATTAAGAACCTTCCCGATAAGATTAAAGACACGATTAGGCAGGATTGTGCCGTGGCCCTAAGGAGAGCTAAGCCTCCCCAGAGCAATATCAGCAAGGCTGAGTTTGAGGCTTTGAAGGCCTTGAACAAAAATCATGAAATCGTGGTGTTAAAAGCTGATAAAGGTGGGGCTGCCATCATTATGGATAGATGTGATTACAGAAATAAGATGCTCAATCATCTCTGTAATAGTGGAAGTTACAAGAAGCTCTCAAAGAATCCCCTTAAGAAGGTATCAAGAGCAGTTGCTCTTGCGATCAAATCTTGCAATTCCACTATTCCTCTATCCCAGAAGCTTATCGAGGGAAACCCCATAGCTCCTAGGATTTATGGGCTTCCAAAGGTCCATAAGGAAGGGGTCCCCTTGAGGCCCATTGTCAACACCATTGGTGGTCCGACTTACCTCCTGGCCAAGTTCCTTGCTGCTAAATTGAGGCCCTTGGTTGGTCATACTGAGTCCTTCGTCAAAGACTCGGCTTCCTTTATTGATGATCTTAAGAGGATTAAGCTTGAGCCCGAGGACATTCTGGTAAGTTTTGATGTGGTCTCGATTTACACCTGTATTCCTATCAATGAGGCCATGAAGGTGATTTATAAGCTCACCGACCATGATACGGCGAAGTTAGTTGAACTTTGCCTCACCTCCACCTTTTTCAGCTTCAAAGGAGAATTCTATGAGTAGACCTGTGGGGTTGCCATGGGCTCCCCCTTGTCCCCGGTAGTCACTAATCTCTTTATGGAAGATTTTGAGTCTAAGGCTTTGGCCTCCTCTCGTCTCCTTCCGAAGCTTTGGAGAAGATTTGTTGATGACACTAGTGTTGTCTGGCCTCATGGTCCTGATGAGCTGGATCATTTCTTCAATCATCTTAATAACCAGTCCGACGCCATAAAATTCACGATGGAAAAAGAAGATAATGGTTGTCTTCCGTTCTTGGATGTTCTCATCTCTAAGAAAGTGGATGGTTCCTTTTCTCATCAAGTGTTTAGGAAGAAGACACATACTGAGCAGTACTTGCATGCTTCTTCCCATCATTTCCCTTCTCAAAAGTTAGGGGTTCTATGCACTCTCGCCACCCGGGCTGTTAGAATCTCTGATGAAGAAAACTTGGAAAAGGAGAAGGCTCATCTCCTAGATGTCTTTATGGAAAATGGTTACAAGAGGCACCTGGGTCATAAGGCCTTCCTCAAGGCTAAGAAGGAGTCGTCAATCCGTAGGGATTCCAGTGATCGTGCCATGGGGGTCAACCTTCCTTATATCCAAGGGACCACGGATAGGATTGCGAGGATTCTGAGAAAGTTTGATGTACCCGCAACCTTTAGACCTCTTAATACTATCCGTAGCTCCCTTAGGTCCATGAAAGATCCTATTGACCCTAAAGACATGAAGGGCGTCTATGTCATTCCGTGTTCTTGTGGGATTCCTTATATTGGTGAGACAGGTCGCTCTATCAATCAGAGGATTAACGAGCATTCGGCTGACTTGAAGCATGGTAGGACCAAATGCTCAGCCCTGGCTAAACATGCTGAGAAGACGATGCATCATGTGTGTATCGAAGAGGCTCAAGTCATTGCTAAAGTTGCTCAATTTCACCATCGCAAGTTTAGAGAGGCCCTGTAAATTGAAAAAAGGCCGAATAATCTTAACAGGGATGATGGCTGGAAGATCAGCAGCTGTTGGGTCCCAGCCCTGTCTTCCTAGCCTCCGCAGTCCCTTCTTGGTAAGGCCTCTGTGTTTCCTGTTTCCTTCCCTTCGGGGTTGGTTCCCTTGGTGTGTTAATTTATTTCATTTTTTATTTGTTCCCCCTTTTAATTATCGTCCTTATGGTTTTATTTATTCCCCTCTTTTTTCCCTTTATTTTCGTTGATTATTTTTGAGTTGTAATCCTTCCATTTATTTGTACCTAGCTTATTTGATCGGAAAAATTAAAGAATTTTCATCTTTCCTTAGAATGTAAGGTTATTTTATTAGCCTAAGATTTTGCTATTTTCGAATATAATTAGAATTAATTAATTAATTAATTAAATATGTATTGTGAGTAATGGGTTAATATTAATTTTCATTTAGTCATTTTTTATAAAAAAAAATTAATAAATTTAAGCTAACCCTATTAAAAAGAAACAAATTTTTTTTGATATATTTATCTAGTATTTTATAGGAATTTATATAATATTAGATGAAATACTACTACGTATTGAAAAGATTAATATATATAGTTTTATATATTTGTTTATATATAGGGATGTATATCATATTTTAGATTTAAATTTAAATAAATAAATGGTTTAGTTTTGTTAACTAACCATTGGTCTTTTTATTTATTTTTACCCAGTTTAAAGAATAAATATTTTTTCTAATAAATATATAATAATTTAATAACTTAGCATCAAATAGGGTATTAAGGATTTGAAAAATTATTAAGAATATATAATATAGATTAATATTTTATATATATAATAAAAAAGTATATTAGAATTTTTCTATAATATATTTATATACTTTATATATATAAGAATTATTTATTTAAAATAAAATATTGATATATATCTTTAATGACTCTTATATATATACATATATTATATATAATATATAATAATATATATTATATATAATATACTATATATATACTGGATTAATAATATAAGTAAATAATTGAATTAATTTTAATAAATTAATCTTGGATCTGTTTTATTTTTTACTTGGTTAATCTAGCTCCATTATTATAATAGTAATTTAATATTAATCTGTTAAAGGAAGTTTGACTGGGGTCCTAAGTGGAAAAGTAGCCGTTAGATTTTTTAGCCGTTTGAGTCTCTGCTTAGACTATTTAACACGCTGAACTGGATCTGTATCTTCAACTTGTCCTGACGATGAACCACACTAGTTGGTTCGAAACGCGTCGACAAATGAGTAATTATGTGATTTTGCCGAAAATTCTCTAAACAAATGTTATGGATCACAGAAGTCTAAATTCATTAATAAGTACAACATTCTCAATGAAGACGAGAAAGACATCTCCTTTAGACATTGCCCATTTCTTCATTTGAACCGGCAAGGATAAGGCCAGAGGAATATGGGATGAATCTGGCTTGGAAAGATGGCCATGCTTTCAAAACATACAAAACAAGTGTGTTGTAGAGGTCAACAACATAAACATTATAAGAATTGACAACGAAATTGGACATGCTACAGCTGTGCAAATGCAGGTATCAGGTACCTATAACAAACTAAAGCCAGACTAGATTGACCCTTTGAAGATCATTTAATGGATTAGCAACCATGTGTACTTTTATTTAGCCTCATCACAAGAAGCTTAACCTGTTATTTTGGGGAATCAAACTCAGGTTTGTGGTCAATACTGGACTTCTCGGTTTTTACCAAGTCATATATCCTAGGTACATTTTTCTTACAGGTAGATTTGATATACTCTTGGCGGTATAGTAGCAGTAGTAGCAGTCAGAAGGTTTGATCATGAGCCTAGCACAGATCACTCCAACGAGCTACCAATCCACCATAGTCCAAAATATAACAATGTGCACAGATCACTCTGAGTTATCTTCTGACTTGAGTGGTTGATTCCCTAGCAATATGCCCAGGTTTGTACACCTTGAATTCTTTATTCTTGTAACTGCCCCATTCTTAGTGTGCAAATTACGTAACACATGTTGCAGCCTGACTTTTGCAAGCATTCTAGATTCGCTTATTTGGAAGGTTATGTAACTCATCGTAACTCTTAATTATGCATTCCTCTGCCTCAAGCTTACCAATGGAATTTGTAAGTACTTATTAGTATCTATGCAATATTCCACACAGGTCTGGAGACTAACACAGGATTTCCTTCGAATAGTAATGGCTTGGGCCTCCTCTACATAGGTAACAACTTTGTCAATACGATGCAAATGCCACACTGTGTAACAGTTCATACTGATATAGTATTGGCCAGTGTTGGTGTCATAACATTTCTACTGCCATGTTGAATAATGCTAACACTCAAGTCCAACGCAGAGTGGGGCATTACATTCTAGAGCAACTGAATCAAGAGATATATTACTAGATGTGCTCTTTCCAACCATCACACTGCCAACTGAGCCAACATCAGAATATTCATGGAATCATAGATTCCAGCAGTGTAACTCAGATTATAGATAATAGAATCACAGAGATATCGCAATAAGTAGTTATCCAATATATGAGACTCATCCATAGATAGAATCATAGTCTTCATAGGTAGGCATATGACTGATAGGGTGTTTATCAAGAACACCAGGGATCCCACAAGATATACATATGCAGACCAACAAATTCTCCATCTCATCAAAACTTTAAGTGTGGGGTATAGTGCATCAAGGCTAAGTCCTCCATCTTGATGTCAAAAGTCAACTCCCTCTTACATTGATAAACGAGAGGGTCATCAATCAGACATCAGCAATAGTTGCATCTTTACAATTCAATCAACATGGCTTGTCCATAACTACCTCTAAATATAAAGTGACCTTGCCAAAACATAATCATCAAGCCACTTGTAACCTAGCCCTTTTCCTGCTATATACCCTTAGGTCCATGTGCCAAACTCATCAATCATAATCATACAGCTTCCATGCAGCCTCTAAGGCACCTAGGCATCATCAGAGTACTCATAATTAGCTACTATGAAAACATTGGGCAAGAAGAGTCATTGGGTCATACTGCCAAGGATTCTAGAGCTCTCTCTAAAGTCTTACTCCAGTTGGAAATCTATCCTTCATCAATCTGCTCCTTATCATTAAAAAAAAATTCTAATTACGAAATCCTAGCAATATACAAGCACTGGCATTCTCTCTTACATGCTCTGCCCGATCATCTGACAAACCATATTCTGTTGTTGCCACACAATTTGTTATCAAGATAGGATACATGATTGAAGATCACTACAATCTATATCAAGCCATGCAAGGTTTCTCTGTACCAATGAAGATATTATGATAATAATTCTGGGTGTTAGAGTCATCAAATCCTATCATGGTCTGTTAATATGTCTATGTTCATGATGAAAGTTTTTATTATGTAAAAATCACTACGAGGTTACCGCATTTTCAAAGTCAAGATACAATCATTATCACAGTTAGGCTACACATAAGAATATCATTGTCATGTGGAGGGCATCTCTGATATGATGAATGAATATATCAGTCATCACAACCTCTGTGAATTATGTTAGATTTTTTTTTCTATTGTGTCCAAGAATCAAATTCTGTCAAGATCATAGGTAACGTAATTTCTTACAATAGTGACAATCATCATTCCAAACTCCTTTGTTAACAAGCCACTCTAAATTCTAAATTATTAACGGAGAAACAAATATTGTTTCAGATTATAAGGTGTCTTTTCCTCACATTTTCATTAAGGATTAGGAATGCTTGTTTCATTGATAATCCTGAATAAGGGTGATTTTGTTACACAATAGTTTTGTTCTTGTAATAGTGCCCATGATGTTTGAAGGTGCTACATTCTTGCCCCTTTCAGACCCAGATGAGTTGCCTTATAAATTTTGAAGGAGAGATCCTTGACCTATAGCATACAAGTTGGGTTTTGAATTCTATTCAAGATCCTCGCTTTTCTGCCTTTTATAAGATGAATGTCCTGTAATATGAAGAAACATGATACTTATATTCTTAAAAAGGATTTGTGATTTGGATGCCACTAATCTATTTTGTATCCTGACTTATGCTGCCTCAACTATTGCAATAAATTCATTCCCTAATGTCCTGAAGAAGTGTGATTTATGCCTTGTCACTATGAAGATCAAAATTCTGGAGATGTTTCAACAAATTACTACTCACAATTCATGCCCTTGGAGAGATAAAACTTGAGGTGGTCTTACGGGGAACTGAATCTTGATCAAGACTTCCTTGGACCAGAGAAGTCTTTTTGTAAGTCTAAACTCATTCTGCATCAGATGTATACTTAACAACTAGCCTTTCAAATAGTGAAATCTTCATGCATGAAACTTAAGCGAGTTATGCCAATGACAATTCTATTCTTTAAGCCATAGTTTTGATAACAAATATTTATCATACTCCTGTTTAATATTCTATCGAGGAATGCCTTACCATAGGGTCAAAATGTCTATAGACACAAGGCCTCAAACCAGATTTGTAATGAGAATTAGAACTTGAGTAATACCCAAAACAAGATACATCAATATATGAATTGTGCTAGCTTCTGGATCTCTGGTTAAGGCACAAAACAAGGTGATAAAATAACCAAATTAGTGTTTGTCAAATAATTACGTTGAAACCCTATACATACCTTGTTTAGAGAGTAAAGAAAATTCCATAGATTTCCAACAACTGCTCATGAGAACTTTAAATAACGAACTGTAATCTGGTTTAGAACTTCAATTCAAATTCAAAAGAATTCAGGAGGCCTGAAAAATCCATGATAAATCTCGATTTGTATTGAGGTTGGTTTGAATTGGCTTCTCTAAACCCAATGCTGCTTATGCACATAGTACATTACAACATCTTTTTCTCCACAAGCCACCAACAAAAGAAACATATATTGCTCAATTTGAAGGGTTTAAGACATCCACTAATGCAAATTGTTTGATATGGAAATAATGATGTTATGTGCAAATAACCAAATGGCATTAAAATCAATTCTGAGCAGAGAATGCAGAGAATAGACATCAATTCCGCAGAGAATCCATGTCAGTGAAACAAATGTCAAAGTATATGCTCCCAAGGAACATAAAAATCTATATGATTCCTTGCCACAGGATCCACGGGATATGCTAGAAGTGGATAGAAAAACTGAAACTGAACTTAGTGTTAGCTTCGGCTACCAGTGCAATGAGAAACAAATTAGTGTCTGTAGGCCTTCACATGAAGTTGAAGTCTCTGCTGACATAGAATTTAATAATTCAAATTGCCACAAGAGGAGCAGTTCATTTTCTTGCTTGTCTGCTGCTGCCCTTGGTGCGAATGCAACATTAGCCAATACCAGAATCTGTAATGGGTTAATTGGGGAGGAAATATTGCCAGGTTTAGATTCTCCTAGATCATTTAGGAGACTAGCATCTTCTCCCTCACTCTCAAGGTTAGAGTTTTCATCATCTTCTTCTCAAAGCAGTATTTCCACAATGAGTGGCAGCTTATCTACCCAACATGACATGCTTGAGGGCGAGAAAAGTATGTTGGCATCTATGAGCACTCCTATTAGAGTAGAGACTTCAAGTTTTCTGAGTGCTACTGATGTCCAAATGGCTGGTGGAGCTACTGGAGAAGACCGTGTTCAAGCTGTATGCTCAGAGGAGAATGGATGGCTATTTTGCGGTGTGTATGATGGATTTAACGATCGTGACGCAACAGATTTTTTTTTTTTGGCTGGAACCCTATATGAAACCATTGGATTTTATTTGCATTTACTAGAGTGGCGTGTGAAACAGCAAGAAGCTTTCAATGTAGATATATTAGGTGTGACACACCTTCCTGAGCAGTCACCTAAAGGCAAGGATACCAGAGAATACATTTCAAAAAATTTAATTGATGTTAAGGATAATGAGATTTTGGGAAGTACGATGCAAGAAACTTCATCTGAGTCATTTAGTAAAGGGGCTGCTAACTCTTTGAAACTTTCAACTGAGCCATTTAGTGAAGGAGTTACTAAATGTTTGCAACTTGCTCTTGCTCAAGCTGAAAGTGATTTTATGTATATGGTGGAACAAGAGATGGAAGATCGTCCTGATTTAGTGACAGTTGGATCTTGCGTTTTGGTGGTGCTTCTGCATGGTGAGGATCTTTACACACTAAACTTAGGGGATAGCAGAGCTGTTTTGGCAACAAGTGACCATTCCACCAATAATAGTGATAATGAGTGTTTGAAATCTGTACAACTTACAGAAAGTCACACTGTTGATGATGAGACAGAAAAACAATAGCTTCTGAGTGAACATCCTGATGATCCCTTAATAATTGTTGGCGGAAGAGAAAAAGGAAAATTGAAGTTAACTCGTGCTTTTGGAGTTGGTTATCTGAAGAAGGTAAGATTCTGGAATAGTGTATTCCTTGAGTGTCTTTTATCTAATAATAGGTCTATGCATTTCATTAGGATATTCTGAACTTTTTGATTTGGTGGAAAATGACAAATTATGTTTGTGTGGTTTTGCTACAGGAAAGAAAAATGAATGATGTCCTGATGGGGATTCTAAGAGTTCGTAATTTATCTAGTCCCCCATATATTCGCACCTAGCCATCTGTGAACATTCACAGAGTCTCATGATATGATCGATTTGTTGTAGTTGGCAGTGATGGTTTGTTTGATTTTTTTTTTCAACAACGATGAAGTCATAAAACTTGTTGATTCATTCATCCTGGACAACCCTAGTGGTGATCCAGCCAAGTACTTATTAGAACAGCTCATGATAAGAGCCGCAGAAAATGCAGGTACACTCATGAACTTTTTTGACTTTTCCTGTTTGAGAAAACTGGGTAAGCCTAATTGTATATTCTCAGATCCTTGTTTATACTATATTTTCATCAATTAAAACCCTTGTCATGTGTAGCACCATTTTACAGCAAATAGTATGATAATAAATCAATAGTGTTGGCTTGGTTTCGGTCTTATATCAGAAGGAAATTGCAATTCAATCACCTTGTGCTCATGATTCCATTCTGCAGAGTGGTATCTCCTGTATGAACCATGTAGGCCCAAACACTAGGGTTGATATATGGGGAAACTTGGAACCTAAGCCTTTATTATCATAGGGAGCTCAAACTTTCTTCAATTAACATTTAATTTTTAGTGCACAAGCACATAATATTTATTTTTTACCCTGATCTCTGGCTGGTCTCTTTCAGGTATGAGCATGGAGAAGTTGGTAAGTATTCCTATTGGCAGAAGGAGAAAGTATCATGATGATGTAACTGTAATAATTATTCGGCTGGGGAAGAATAATTGGACATCAACAGCATCAACTTCATTGTAATAGATACAATTTCATTGTAATAGCTATAAATTTTTCATTTTAAGCCCTTCAAACTTCAATCTAGCTCACTTCTTATTGTTTTTCGAGGGAGTGTTTTCTTGGCTTGAGTATGTATTGCAGTAGAAACTGCTGGAAATTGGTGAAGTATATCGATAACACCTTGTTGTATCACAATAGCCCGTGCAACTCCCTAAACAACTTGATGCAGTCATCTGCAATATGTATCTATTTTTATATGTACACTAAGTTCATGTGATTTTCCTCACGGTAGGTGTTCTATGAGTTCTTGAGTTAGAGATTTTTCTAATGGTTGAACCTTGACCGCTTTGTTTGACTCCATAACATTGGTATTGAAACAAGTGGAGACTAATGAAGGAGGAGCCACAAAAAAATCCCGCCAAAAGAACGCGCAATTTCAATTTAAGTCTAATGGTCTGCGACAAGCTACGAACTAGAAACAACATGGACTCCGTGAATGGTGTATCCTCCAGAGAAGTAGCACGAGAGGAGCGGGAGAGTTCATTAAATTTGAAATCTATATTGGAAAGATGCGCATTCCTCTTGAGAGAAAGTGTGGAGCATAGCTTAGTTTCGTGTATGAGCATGGCAGCAGTCCTCTCCATTCTTACACTTAATGTCGTCGATACCGCCGACGCTAACGATTTTGTTGTAACTCCTTCTCGGAAACTGCAAGCAGACGAGCTCTCCACTGTTTGCCTTTTTCAAGAAAACACACCTTCCATGGTCTATATTACCAATCTCGCTGTCAGGCAGGATTCCTTCACGTTTGATGTTTTGGAAGTGCCTCAGGGTTCAGGATCAGGGTTTATATGGGATCAGCAGGGGCATATTGTTACTAATTATCATGTTATTAGAAATGCGTCGGATCTCAGAGTAACTCTTGGTGATCAGTCGACATACGAGGCAAAGGTAGTTGGATATGATCAAGATAAAGATGTAGCAGTGCTATGGGTGAATGCCCCAAAAGATAAACTGAGGCCCATGCCAGTTGGAATCTCCACAAATCTCTTAGTAGTCCAAAAAGTGTATGCAATTGGGAATCTATTTGGTCTGGATCATACCTTGATGACTGGTGTCATCAGTGGGCTTCGCAGGGAGATAAGTTCAGCTGCAACTGGCCGTCCAATACAGGATGTGATTCAGATAGATGCAACCATAAATCCTGGGAATAGTGGAGGTCCTCTTCTTGATAGCTCAGGAAATCTGATTGGCATAAACACTGCTATATACTCTCCATCAGGAGTATCATCTGGTGTGGGGTTTTCAATTCCAATAGATACTGTAAGTGGCATTGTTGATCAGTTAGTAAAGTTTGGGAAAATTACTCGACCTATTTTGGGCATTAAATTTGCACCGGATCAGTCTGTTGAGCAACTAGGTGTAACTGGAGTGCTGGTGCTTGATGGGATAAAGTTCATGAGAGGGAAAAGAGTGTGAGAATTGATATTAGTGGCCATCGGGCGACGAAAGCTACTATTGCTACTACTACGCCCCACTCCCGCCTGGTGGAACGAAAGGAGCTCATCAGGCGTTACGGCAAATACACAATAATTCCTTGTATATATGAATATGGATAAGCAAATAGCCAGTGTTGTGAAGACAGTTCTAGATGCTACTATTGGCTCGTTACCAGGCACCTTCATTAACTCTCTGTTTTTCTATGACCCGTATTTACTCTGGTTTTTTTGTATGTTTTATTTATGGAAAGGAATTTTAACCTCCCCATGTGTGCGACTTTAACTTCCATACGGTATGTTTGAACATCTGAGGTAACCAGGCAATATGAAAGGGGAGGTAAATCAAATTAACAATTTGAGAAGGAAGCAAAAATAAGGGTCCATAGGTCCTAGAGGTTTAACCCGCTCTGATACCATGTGTAAGAACCTGATTCCAATTATTAGAGCTACAATCTATTATACACTAACAAATCTATTTTCCTGTTAATTTAAAAGTAATAAAACGAGCTTGCTGACCTTCTCACAAAGCTTTAAACATTTAACATCTTATCATTTTATCATAAGCAACATAAATTAAGGTGAGCATTCCATTGATATCAACTTAACAAGAGCAGTCCATGAAAAAAATACCTGTTTCGGCGGTTGATGATGATACCTTTGTCTTATAGCTCCAGCTGAACGCTCCTTCTCACCGACCCAACCGGATTTACCTCCCAACCAACTAGGAAACAAATTCCTAGCCCAGGAAACCTCCACAGGTTCCCTAGCCCTCCGTGCCCAAGTCCAACCAGATATAGTGTGTCCTCAAGAAGAATGTGCAAAACCAGATAATAATACTTTCCTCTTCTCAAACCCAAGAAACCTCCATAGGTTTCCAAGGTCTCCCAAAATCATAACAAGTCCAAACAATCACAACCAACCCCCACAATCATAAGCAAAACCTCCCAAAAAATCCCCCTTTTCTCCCTTCCCCTTCCCTTTTTATACCCTCCTTCCTTTCTCCATATCAACCACCTCTCATTAATGTCATTCACTTCTCACCCATCCCTATAGTTGACTTCTCTTCTCCTAAGTAAACTAGGAGTACATTTGGAAATGTGAGATGTAATTACATGGAGAGGACCATGTCTACTCCTTAGTGAATGTGAGGGTACATTGGGTAATGTGAAATGAATATATTTATTGATAATGAGTTGGAGAGGACTATGTCTTCTCCCAATAAAATGTGAAGGTACATTGGGGAATGTGAAATGTAATTACATGGAGAGGACCATGTCTTCTCATTAATAAATGTGAGGGTACATTGGGTAATGTGAAATGAATATATATACCGATAATGAGTTGGAGAGGACTATGTCTTCTCCCAAGTAAATGTGAGGGTACATTCAGGAATGTGAAATGTAATTACATGGAGAGGACCATGTCTTCTCCTTAATAAATGTGAGGGTACATTGGGTAATGTGAAATGAATACATACATTTTGAAATAATGAAAGGAGACCAAATTCTACCCAATATTCAAATTGAGAAGGTAAGTGGAGAATTTAAATAATGGAAATCATGAATTTTATATTAGACCTATACTCAATATTTTCAGATAATGTAAACATTAACAAAATTTGTAGGAAAAGATTTAAGTGGGGCATTACATTTATTCATCATCAATCAGATCAGTAATTTTATAGAAAGGATAACTATTGTCAGTTTGTTGATGACCCAAAGCCTTTAAAATTGAGGAATATAAAATAACAAAATCACGTAAACTATACTAATTGCTTTCTTAAAAATATATTTCTTGGAGAAACAATTAAACCTTTGCAAATCAAAAACATATTTCAAAAATAAAATAAAACACTTACCAATAAAGTATCCAACATAACTTTACAAGAGCCAAACTTCAAGTAGGAAAAGTATTACTAGTATATAATATTTGTCCTCTATAGTCACATAATGTATGAAAAATAAAATTTGTTCCATTTATTCATGCCTTCTTTTTAGTGATATGTTTCAACATACCTAAAATGACAATATTATTCAAGGGATTATTTCAATGTTTATATATATATGAGAAAAGAAAACTTAAAGACATTGATTTAGTTATTAGAGCTACTTGCGCATGTTCCACATTTCAATTTGTAATTTTTTATTTGGAATGAGCCAAACCCAGATATATATAAAATATTGTTAACACGTTGGGTCAAAAAGTTGGAGCATTATTGCCGACCCAATTAGGCTAAGAGAGTAAGGTAGTTTCACCTTGTCGTGCACTTTTTCATTCCTATTTCTATCTATAAATAAATAACGTCTCCTCATAAAATTATTATGATTATTATATATTCCTTTTTACATAATAATCATAACAAGTGGTAAAGATATTAATGTTTATGATGATATTGTTGAAAATAAGGGATTAAAAATGAATTTAGAATGAGTATTTTAAATTTC
Organism: Pinus taeda; assembly: GCA_000404065.3. Lineage (NCBI taxonomy): Eukaryota > Viridiplantae > Streptophyta > Pinopsida > Pinales > Pinaceae > Pinus > Pinus taeda. Next base: position 17,113 of record APFE030366139.1, on the reverse strand, counting down.
CTTCACTAGTAACCAAAAGTGGTCCTTGGGAAGTGAAAGGAAGCTTTTAATCTTTCCTCACATCTTTTGAATAGATTGGGATGTTCAGGGTATCCTTCCATATTATGTATATACTTGGCAAGTCATAGCTCATCTCAAGTGCACAATATCAATGTAATGTGTATTTCTCTTAAATTGAGAAGTATTCAAAATTAGATACTGTCAATTTTGAAAGTTTATAAATGTAGCGTGAAAATAGATTGATATCATCTCGTCATTTGGGTTTGTCATAAACCTAGAATACTACAGCTAACATCATGGTATATTTGGTTTAATATGAGCAATAAAGATGGAGCCCATAAACCTCAAGTGAAAAATGAGTGAGTCAGTCTAAATACAGTTTGTCAAAAGCGATAGAAAGAGATCTCAATTATGGAACTAGAAAAGAGAAAGCTCGCTAATTTTTCTACAAAAGGATACTCAACAAAGGCAACATATCTTAGATAAACTCTTTCTAAGTATCAACATTATGGTAGTTAGATGACCTATAAGCATGATAGAGGTGAAAGGAAGACGACATATAATCACTCGCTTACCTCGAGGTCGAAGGGAGTTCTAAAGTAGTCTTGGGCGGTATTTTTTCTCTTTGAAAGCCCTGTCCTCTTTCAAATATAGAAAATGGAAGCTATGGCTAGAATCTCTCAACTTCTTGACTAGAATCAGTGTGTTGCTGCTCACTGTGATGCCTACTCCACTTCATCAATGTATGAGTGTGACGCTATGCCAAAAATACCTCTTCATCCACCCACTATAGCATGTGTTTTCGATTTCCCAAAAAAAGAAAAGAAAGCAAGATTGTTGCCAAAACATTGCATCTTCAAATTGTCTTCTTTGCTTTGCTTCTTGTGCTTTTCTGACTTGCTTCAATCTGTCCTATTGTTTTCTAAATCCATTCTTCAATGAGCTTCAAATGTGCATGAAAATTATTAACAACCTTGCTTGCAACTTCTTTGCCCATACCATTCTGAACACCTGCATATTCAAAAACAATGTTAAAAACATCTTTAATATGACTCTCTTCACTGAGAGCTTCCTGGTCTACAGCTGCCTTCTTTTCAATTGCATGGAGGTTGTCTTCCACTCTTATGTTGTTAGTGGATATTTTAATAGAAAACTCTTCAATGACTTTATCATGTTCTTGATCATCAACTGCTGTTAGATGACATACTGCTTAATCAGCAGTTCGAGCTACTTCATATCTTGCTGCTACATTTGCACCTTCACCCTTCAATGTTTCATCAAACATAGCGCTTACCATATTGCCACAATCAATCCCTGTTTCAAAAACGAAACCACACATATCATCAATATAATGTTGATCCACACTATGGTGGGATATTCGAGCATGCTTGTGCTCATTTTCAATTTCATTGACAATTTCAACTTCACCAAATCAATAAGTTGTGGCTGGATTCACCAATTCACATATAACTTTGTAATGATCATCCACATGTGTCCCATCACCGCGGGATTCACCATCACCTGTATCATCCAAGTTATAGTGGAGTCCTTGAACATCTATATGCTCTTGCTCTATTTCACACACAGAGGCTTCAACTTCTCTCTTTGCAATGATTGCTACATCTTCTTCATCCATATTCATTCTTGCATAATGGGTTTCAATTTTATGGTATTGAAAACCATCATCCACTTTTGAGTGGGATTCTCCAAGCTCTGATGTCCTCTTAGAGTCTTGCTCATCTACTCCTAGATCTGCGACTAAATTCTTTACTTCTGGCATAACCTGCTCTTGCATGTCACTTCCCCTTGCACCAAACTCTGCTTCCAAGAACTTCCATGCTTCCTTGGAAGTTGAATCTTTTGCTAGCTTGCACAAACATTGGTCATACAGTGCGTGTTTTATAAAATTCAATTCTAAAGCATCGCATACTTCATCATATGGATTATTAGAACCATACTCAATTAACTCTTTAGCTCTAAGAAAAGTTAGCATCTTGATAAGCCAATGACCAAAATATTCACCTTTTCGCAAATAATACTTCAAAATAATACTTAAATTTATAAGTGTAGAATTTTATGTGGCTCTATTCTACTTATTTCATTTCACCAAATAGGGATTTTTGTAAATAATAATTAGTTTAGGTTTTAATCAAGTTTGAGATTAAATTTTATAGGAATAAAATTTACTAAATTTTAAATAATTTTGTTAATAAAATTTTAAATGAAGAAAGGTTTTGAAAATTAATATTGTAAAAAAAGTTATTATAAATAAAATATATAAAATTATAAGATTTGAAATTTTAAGAAACTGTCATTATAAAAATTTGTATGTTAAATTATTAGAGTTAATACTTAAATCCATGAAGTGTAAAATTTTATGTGGCCTCATTCACCTAAAGACATTTTATATTTCTTATTTAATTTCACTAAATAGGGACTTTTTATAAATAATAATTGGTGTAGGTTTTATTAAAGTTTGAGGTTAAATTTGATAGAGATAAAGTGAAGATGGAAGTTAAATTATGAAATCACTAAATTTTAAATTTTAGACAATTTTATTAATAAAATTATAATTGGAGAAATATTTTGAAAATTGATATTATAAAAAAAAATATTAAATTTAAGATGTAAAAGTTTATAAGAATTGAAATATTAAGAAATTGTTGTTATATAAATTTGTATGTTAAATTATTAGAGTTAATACTTAAATTTGTGTCTTGTAAAATTTTATGTGGCTCCATTCACTTAATGACATTTTGTTTTGATTATATACTTTCAGGGGATAAGAACTTTATTTACTTTTATGTGGCTCCATTCACCAAATGACATTTGATTTTGGTTCTATAATTTCACTAGATACAAACTTTATTTACTTTTATGTGGCTCCATTCACTTAATGAAATTTGATTATTGTAAATAATACTTGGTCTAGTTTTTATTCACTTTCATGTGGCTCCATTCACTTAATGAAATTTGATTATTGTAAATAATATTTGGTCTAGTTAAACTTTATATAGAGATAACCTAAGGATTTTGATTTAAAAAATGTTTTAAAAATTGATATTGTAAACAAAAACATTATAAATAAAATATAAAATATTATAAAATTTAAATTATTAGAGCTTGCAAAAAAGGAAGAATCTAAGGGGAGAATAAGTGAATACATTTGTCACAATGACTTATATATTCTATAGTGATTGAAAGAATTAATACATAATCCAACTAAGTTAGCATTAATTTCATGTAAGCACTTAAAACTTTTAAATTTTAATAAATTAGCCTTAACTGCATGTAAGCACTTAAATCTTTAAATTTTAATAAAAAATAAAACATTTAAATTCTACTATTTCACTTTTAATAAATAAGCTAATTAAAGAAGCTATGTACTGTAAATAAAAAAGATACACATTCAAATTTTAATATTTCACTAAAGGTACTCTAAATAAATAAAAAATAAAAATTATACTATTTCACTTTTAATAAAAAATAAAACATTTAAATTTTACTATTTGAGTGAAGCTAACTAAAGAAGTTAATTAAAAAACACATTTAAAGCTAAATATTATAAATAAATAATAATTTTATTATTTTAGTGAAGCTAACTAAAACAAACATATTTATATTTTCAGCTTATCTCCTTTCAGATAGAGGAGACAACTCTGGCGATTTGTCGGTGATCTGTTAGGGTTCAGGGTGTTCACAGAGCTTCTACACTATGGACGGCTGCAAAGGGGGGACCTCCACTCCCTCCTATCAACAGGCGGTAGCCAACAGGGACAAAAAACCATTGGAGAAAAATAGGGGGCCTTTAGAAGGAAGGAAGGAAAGCAGTGAAGAGGATCAAGACGGCACTAAACTAAGGGGGAATATCAGCACTAAGGAACACGAGGAAGAAGACAAAGAACAGGGTGGAAAAGACAAAGCTCAAAAAGCACCATGTAAACCCAAAGTAGCATTCACACCCAAAGTGGTCTTAAATGACCCTCTGTTGCACGCGCACAGGGACCACATGCAAACTTATGTAATCATCTGCAAATTCATGGGTTTATGACCCACTGAGAAATCTTTACAGGTGTGGATCAAATACCACTGGAAAGCAAAAGGAAGCATTGACCTTCATCTAGAACCAAAGGGTTTCTTTACTGTGGTATTTGCTAACATTGAAGAAAAGGACAGAGTGTTTGAAGGAGGGCCTTACTTTTTTGCTGTAGCAAGCCTTTATATGCGATCGTGGACTATGAATTTTGTTCTGGAATAGGAGACTTTTACTTCAGTCCCGGTTTGGGTAAGATGCTATTCTCTACCTCTAGATTACTCGCAAATAGAATCCTTATCTGCCATAGGAAATAAGCTAGGACGTTTTTTCAAAGCTTCTGAGGGCACTAGAAGGGGAAAGTGCACTTCATTTGCTAGAATATGTGTGGAGATGGATACCTCTGGAGCCCTACCGGATGAGATTATCTTGGAAGTGTTTGATGAAGAGTGGGAAAAAATAGTAGGTTATGAACACATACCTCAGATGTCGCAAATGCCATGAACATGGGCACCTAGTGAGAGACTAACCTCTCAGCAAAATAGAAAATAGGAACACAAATGATACTATGAAAGAGACTGATAGCTTTCACAAAGTGGCACACAAAGAAAAAGGAAGCAAAAGAAGGACAAAGACACAAAAATCAGGAGGACAACAAACCAGTCGGAAGAAGTTTCAATTTATCGAAGAGGAAGAAGGAGTTACAAAAGCAGATCACACAGAAGTAGCTACGCTAGGGGAGGAGGGGACAACAGGAGATATTGATCAAATACAAGATAATATTAAACAGAAAGAAACTATGATGAATGAAACAGAGTAGGAGATGGACCATGGAATGACTGAGAGTGAGATGGAAATGGAGGACCATGAACTACAAGAGATACTGGAGAAAGAGAACCTAGATCTAGAAGGTTTCCTGGATCAAGGAACCATGGAAGGCATAGATTCGTTACCACCAGAGGATTTCAGCAGAGTTCAATAGTTGTTCTTATGGAAAACTCAGACCAAAGGAATGCAGGGGCAAAGAAACAAGGAAAAATTGGGCAGTGAAGGTGTGAAAACGATGAAAACCACACCATGATTAGCATCAAGAAACCCAGGAAAAAAAGAGGCAGGAAAAAACAGAATGAGCTTTTGATGGAATGCGGAAATCTAATGATAGATTCAGGTAAGATGAAAGGCCTAAACAGCTAATCCTTCACAAATCTTTAATTATGAAGTTTACTTCTTGGAATATTAGGGGTCTAGGTAGTAAAATAAAACAAAGAATTCTAAATAATATAATGAAACAAGGAGCTCCGGGTGTAATCTTCATCCAAGAAACCAAATTTTCCATTCAAAAAATAAAATAAATCCACAAAAAATGGCTCATCAGATTTGAGTTTCTGGAAGTCAAAGCAGAAAATATGGCAGGAGAGCTTCTCACTCTTTGGAATCCCCAAAAATTGGGCATAATAGATGCTGAAGCATCTAGAGATTATTTATCCATGGTCATTCAGCCTGTGGGAGACAAGGAAACCTACTTGCTAATGAATGTGTATGGTCCTCAAAGAATAGATGAGAAACTTAGGTTTCTAAATTCTCTGGAGGATCTCCGAAAAAGACATGCAGGATTGCCATGGATTTTTGTTGGTGATTTCAAGATGATCAAATCACTTTCGGAGAAAAAAGGGGGAACTAGAATTACAAGTAAAGATTCGATGGATTTTCAATATTTCATAGATAACATGAAGTTAGTGGATATGGTAACAAGTAATGGTCTCTTCACATGGAACAACAAACAAGGAGGTGAGTCTCAGGTAGCCTCGATACTAGATAGATTCATGATCTCAAAGGATCTCATGCTCATAGACAAAGAAATGATAGCAAGAATTCTCTCGTTTAGAGGCTCAGGTCACTAGTCAGTTCAACTGGAGGTGCAGGGCTTTGGAACCCCCAAGAATAGACCTTTTAGATTTGAGAACATATGGTCCTCCCACCCAGATTTCATTAGTAACATTTCAACCTGGTGGTCATAAGATTTCAATATTCAAGGCTCAAGAATGTTCCTTCTTCATAAGAGGCTAAAGCACATCAAGCTCAGACTTAAAGAATGGAATAGAAAAGAATTTGGCATATTTTTTAAGCTAAAAAATTTGTTGAAGATAAAATGCAGATACTTAATCAAGCCCTTATCACGGATGACTTTAACAAAGACAAAGGTGATCGGGTTTCCAAATGCCATCAAGACTGGGATAATTTATGCAAACAAGAGGAAATATATTGGAGACAAAAGTCTCGTGTTCAATGGCTGAAAGAAGGTGAGAGGAATACTAGATTTTTCCATAGGTCCACGATTGAGAACATAACCCATAACAGGATCTCCTTGATCAAGGACAAGGATGGTAATTTTCTTGAAACTCATAAGGAGATAGAAGTTGTGCTAGTTCGACACTTTAGTGATATTGCTAAAGAAACAATTTTAGATCGAGAACAGGCCATCAGGGATCTTACAAAACATATACCCAGGCTAGTCTCTAGAGAGGATAATTATAACGTCAATAGGCCAGTGACTAAAGAGGAGGTCAACGAAGTACTTAAGGAAATGCAGAATGGTAAGGCTCTAGGCCCTAAGGGCTTCAATGTGGATTTTTTCAAAGCCTGCTGGAGTATAGTCAAGTAGGACATCCTGAATGTGGTGGAAGATTCCAGAAGGAATAAGACCATTTTGAAAGTGCTCAATACCTCCTTTATCTCCCTGATCCCTAAACAGGACTTAGCTCACGTTCCTGATAAGTTTAGAGCCATTGCTCTTTGCAATGTGGTTTATAAAATTATTTCTAAGGTGGTGGCCAATCAACTCAAGCCTCTCCTTCCCACTCTAGTTTCGGTGGAACAATCTAGTTATGTGGAAGGTAGACAGATTCTTGATAATATCATCCAAGCTAATGAAGTTGTGCACTCTCTAACTAAAATAGGAAGGCAGGAATGATTATGCAATTGGATATAGCTAAAGCCTATGATAAGCTGAATTGGACATATATTAGGAAAGTTCTTATTTCTTTTGGGTTTGATCATAGTTGGATAAGATGGGTCATGGCCCTGGTCCCTTCTGTTAGCTTCTCTATTCTAGTTAATGGCTCTCCCTCAGAGATTTTTATTCCTTCAAGAGGCCTTAGACAAGGAGATCCTCTCTCACCTTTTCTCTTTATCCTCATGATGGAAGGATTGGGCAATTCTATTAAGCATGCAAAAGATTTGGGGCAGATCAAAGGTCTCCAACTTTCAGATGATGGACTCGCCTTGACGCATCAACAATTTGTGAATGATACTATGCTATAAGGTATCCCTATGGTCAAAGAAGCTCTCGCATATAAACAAATCTTGTGGGACTTTGCCAAGGCTTTAGGTATGGAGGTAAATATTTCCAAATCTAATTTTTTTTTCTTTAATACTAATATGGCTATTCAAAGGAATATTTCTAGAATTCTAGGGTTTGAAAGAAATATCCTTCCTTCACAATATTTGGGAGTGCCTCTTACGGATAAACCTCTACACAAGAGAATTTGGGAGTCGGTAATCAACAAGATGCAAGACAAAATCAAGAAATGGACTATAAGATCTTTAAAATTTGCTGGAAGGTTGGTCCTCACAAAATATCTTCTTCAAGCAATCCCAGTATTCATGCTTTCAGTGATCCCAACACCTAAAGGAGTCTTGCAACATTTCATATCCATTCAAAGAGACTTTCTTTGGGGCAAGGGGGAGGAAAGAAAGAAAGGGGCCTTGGTGGCCTGGGATAAAATCTGCAAACTTAAAAACCATGGGGGACTAGGATTGGATGATCCGAAGAATCTAAACAAGGTTTTAGGGTCAAAATTATGGTGGCGTTGGGTCAAAGATCCGGAAGCACAGTGGGTTGGTATATGGAAAGGTAAATATGCGAGATCTTGGCAGTCGAATGACAACATAAGAATGACCAGAAGCATTAAATTTTCACAAGTCTGGAATAAAGCCTAGGAGAATAGAGGATTGGTTCAAAAGAACAGTTTCTGGGAAATCAGAGATGGTAATTTGGCCTTATTTTGGGAGGATAAAAGAAAATAGGAACCCATACTAATTTTAGAGAACTTTGAGGATCTCAAGAATGAGACAGAGTCTAAAGAAATGATTAAGGTAATATATTTCTAGGATCATACCAATAGCGCAGGAAAATGGAGAACCTGGAGGCACCTGGAATACAAGGATGGTAGTCGTTTGAAAGAAAAGGTGAACGAACTTAGAAATTTGATGGAGCAAAGGAGAATATTGGTTACCGAAGTTCAAGACCAACTCAAATGGGGTTTCAATAATGAGGGATCCTTTAATCTCAAGGAGGCAAAATGTTTACTCCTTGAGCTGGATTCTGAGCAACCAGACAGGATTTGGTTGAATCTATGGAGGTATCAATGCTGGATGAAGATCAAACTTTTCATGTGGCTGGTTTATCACAAGAAAATATTGACCTGGGAAAACATTAGGAAGAGGGGAGTCTTAGGGCCTTCCACATGCCAGCTCTGTGGAGAACAAGAGGAAACTATGGAGCATATTCTTTACAATTGTGGTTTTACCTCAGGGTTGTGGGATTCATTTGTAGCCATATTCCAGCAGAATGACAGAAACCAAAGGTGCATCATTAGCACACTTACCAAATGGAGACAAAAATTTTGAGAGTATGAATATCTTAACATAGCTTGGGATCTCTTACCAGGCTTTCTTATATGGAATGTCTGGAAAGAAAGGAATAAGAGAATATTAAAGAATGAGAAAAGTACCGCCAAACGACTATTTGAACAAATCTTACACAAGATTAAGGAAACGGTTGGTACCACTGTTAGGACTCCCCCCCAAGTATCCTCCTTCAGTTGCAGAGTCGAGGATTCTCAGTCGACTGGGTTTGCAGGGGCTCCTCCCTCAAGTTCAGGATTGGATGGCCGTACAGAGGGTCTCCGAGCAGGATATCTAGCACCCTCCCCCACAAGGTTTTTTAAAATTTAATATTGATGGGGCTTCAAAAGGCAACCCGGGAACTGCTGGTTTTGGAGGGGCGTTGAGGGATAAAAATGGCAGCATTCGTGTCATATTTCACTGCCATTTAGGTAAGGCCACTAAAAATATGGCAAAGTTCATGGCTCTGGAACAGTGTCTCGACTTTATAAAGCAGGATAACCGCTAAAATGTTATCATTGAAGTTGATTCTGAGCTAATTGTTAACTCTGTCAAAAGAATCAGCTTTAGCACAGTGCCAGAAAAATTCTCCAAACACTAGAGACTGATCCAGGTATTTCAGAGGATTCAACAACACCTCCAAAGCCTTTGCACAGTCAGATTTAATCATGTGCAAAGATCGACCAATAAATTGGCAGATATTATGGCCAATCAGGGAGTGATCTGTCGTGAGGGTAAGGTTAAAATGGACTGGCAGGATATGCCGTAGAGGAGCTTAAAGACAGTTTGCCATAACGACGCTGAAGGGGACCGCAGTGTGTTTCAACACAGAGCTTGGGAGGCAAATTCTAGATGACTAAGCCACTTTTTGAGTTTCAACCCATCTCTCAATCTGGCCCAGGCAGTAGGCATTTCGTTGTTAGTCTTCACATCCCAGATAATTTTGGAAACAGAGGATACAGAGACAATATGTGCAGAAGCATTGTGTTCGTAGTATATTGGCAGAAGGATCAGAATCCAATTTTTTTTTGCGAAAGGAGTACCACAGGTTTTGTCGCCTTGGAAACCATACCGTGCTTGAAGCGGTTTTCAGCTTATCGCATGCGTTCTAGGCGGAAAGCAGTTTTGAGATTACAGGAGCAATTCCATTCTTCTATTGACACGTGGCCAAGGGGTGGAACCGAATACCGCCCTGATCGTGCTCTAATGTTTCGTCCACTTGCCCCGTGCGATATGATTCTTGATTGTTGGATCTATCACGGCAGATCAATGGTCAGGATGGATCGTGCTTGTCAGTGGTTTCGTGGGTTAAGCGTTGAGCAGATTGGCAGCGCGATTTTCTCCTTGGACATTGGATTTGTTGAGAGGAATGGACGGTTCAGATTAAAAGGCACGACAATAGAAGCATTTGTCCTCGGGCAGGAAGTAAAGTCCCGAGTTCGATCATTGGTGGGCTCGACCTCCTTTTGGATTTTATTTCCTTATTTGTTAGGGCCCGTATGTTTAAGGTGTTATGGGCGCTAGGAGAGAGCTCTTTTTGTCTTGCCTCCGCTGATATTGGTGGGGAGGTTTGTTAGGTTTTATTTCCTTTCTAGTGGTTGATTGGACCATGGCCTCATTAGTCTGGTTTGTTGTCTCAGTAGACAGCGTGCTGCCCGGACCCACTTGCCCTCTTTGGACCTATAATTTATGTAAATATTTTCCTTTTTAATGATATAGAAGCGTCGACTCTTGTTGTAGCAAAAACAAAAACTAACTAAAACAAAGTACTATAAATAAAAAAATAAAATATTTAAATTTTATTTTATTACAACGTAAACATAAATTAAAAAAAAAACCCATTTCAAATAAATACAATAAAGAAATAATAATTTTATTATTTTACTGAAGCTAACTAAAACAAAATACTGTAAATAAAAAATAATTTTATTATTTTAGTGAAGCTAACTAAAACAAAGTACTGTAAATAAAAAAGCACTTTGAAAAAACAAAAAACCATTTAAAACTAAGTACCGTAAATAAATAATAAAACATTTAAAGAACATTTAAGTTTTATTATTTTAAAGAAGCTAACTAAAGCTAAGTCTTATACCTAAAAAATTAAAATATTTAAATTTTATTATTTCATAAAAAAAACAAACATTTAAGCTTTATTATTTCTTTGAAACTTTCCATCATATAAATCAAGCATTTAGATTTTCTGATTTCTCAGTGCCGCTACATTATGTAAATCAAATAAAAACAGATCGTTGAGCCGCTATAAGTCCCACAGCATTGGCACCCAAATCAAAGTCCAATGTCATCGTTGAGCTGCGAAATCGAGGGTTGGCACCCAACACTATTTTCTCAGCAACGCTCAGCTATTTACGTATTTGAATTATTTTCTCAGCAACGCTCAGGTAGACTTACTTTAGTTCAGGCACAGAAATGGCCATCTCAAGGATTGGCAAAGAATTCATAGCGCACACCCTTAATCCTTATTTACAAGATATAAGAGCACAAAGTGCATGTACACGAAAACCACAAGAGTTTTGCAATTTGGGTATTAGTTGAATTCCTCCAAGATATATAACTAAAAAATTGGTTGCTTGAATTCGTCAATCCAAATAATTTGTATTTGAAATAAAGGTGCCATTGCTAGTGGGAAAAACTCTACAAAATAGTGGTGTGATAGTTGATGATAGACTCGACGACACCTTCTTTGGTGGAAAAGTCACATGTTACTGATGCGATACCCAATAATTTTGACAAAACCTGCCATTACGGAGCACAATTGTACATGAATAGTCGTTGGATTTCACTTAATCTCATCTTTTGCATTGTAGTCAAATGTGTGTACTCTAGCGGCGTCGTTAATATCAACTTTTATGTTGGAGTCAAATGGGTGATCTTGAGAGGTGTTGCTAATCTCACACCTTCGTGTTGGAGTCAAATGGGTGATCTCCAGAGGTGTGGCGTGCTCTTCTAATAGGGGTTTCCTTATGTGAATGTTGTATTGTGATTTTTCAGATCCATCATTTTCCAAGGTATCATCTTTTGTTTTTCCCCATAGCAGTGTGTAAAGTCATGCAATTCTCAAAATTGTTCCCAACAAACTACACAAGAATAAGGTTGTGAACAAAAAGCTAGATAAACCATATCAAACTGCAAAAATTGATAAAGATGTGTGTTATATTGACCTTCCAAGGTGAAACTTCATGAGAAGGATGAAATGTTTCAAGATTGCAACCAATATTGTTGATGTTGGACCAAACATTGGAAAAAACACTTGTCTCCTTACACTTATACAATACATTTGTAAACACAGGGCAAAGCTAGAGCATAATATTCCCTACAACCATGACAAACACATCACTTTACAACCTTGAATATCAAATAGGTTCTAGAAGATGAAAATTATGTTTAAGCGATATAATGGTTACACTCTCACAAAGTATATATTGCTCAGAAGATCAATGTCTTATTTTATCCTCCATGCAGAGGCCTTTCTCTCAATGGCTAAAGACACCAAAATGGACAACAATCTTTCTTGGAATAACATGATTGTTGTCATAGTTGAGCTCAATATTTCCTCACCACTCAAGCCTGTAATCTAAACAATATCCAATCTACACATGATTTGTCATACTTTCACTCTACCGTTTTTTTTTCAGAAAAATGTTTTGAGAAATACGCAATTGACTAAATTTTTCCCTAAAAGATTTCCTCGTGAATACGTGAAATGTAACCCATTATACATAGTCGTAGTGACACCGGTAGAATAAGGGTTACAATGATGCGACCATGATGACGAGGTAGGGTTTTGCATCCCTGAGTTGGATAGGGGGTAGAATTGTTATATTATCTAAAGTGATAGTTGGATGTTGCACTACTAACACACACAATGCTACCTACAATTTTCGCGAGGTTGTACTTGGTATTCATATCAGGTTTCTCCATTTTGAACAAATTACCATAAGCATAAAACAATTAAAATGAGGTTGCAATTAAATATTTATCAATCTCTATTATTATTCTCTTCTATTGTGAAATGTATGGATCTCTATTATTATTCTCTTCTATTGTGGAATGTATTGTAATATTTAGGAGTCTACAAAAGGTTGATTTTTGACAGGCCATCACTCCATTTTTTGGGAGAAACAATCCATCCAAAATAGGGTGATATTAGTTATATATTCTAACTCACAAAGGACTATTCATAGTCGAGATGGCCATCATGAACAAAATTTGATTTTACAGTTAATTTACTATGATTGTAATTTTAATTTTAATCTTTCCTCACTTCTCTTGAATAGATTGGGAAGTCCAGGGTATCCTTCTACATTATTTATATACCTGATGAGTCATAGCTCATCTCAAGTGCACAATATCAATGTAATATGTATTTATCTTAAATTGAGAAGTGTTAAAAATTAGATATTGTCAATTTTGAAAGTTTATAAATTCAGTGTGAAAATATATTGATATCATCTCGTCATTTGGGTTTGTCGTAAACCTAGAATGCTACAGCTAACAATGTGGTATCTTTGGTTTAATGTCAGTGGTAAAGATGGAGCCCATAAATCTCAAGTGAAAAATGAGTGAGTTTAAATATATTTTGTCAAAAGGGACAGAAAGAGATCTTAATTATGGAACTAGAAAAGAGAAAGCTCATGGGTTTTTCTACAAAAGGATACTCAACAAAGGCAACATATCCTAGATCCACTCTTTCTAAGTATCAACACTATGGTAGTTAGATGACCTATAAACATGATAGAGGTGAAAGTTAGAGGAAATATAAGCACTTCCTTACCTGGAGGTTGAAGACAATTCTAAACTGATCTTGGGTAGTATTTCTTCTCTTTGAAAGCTCTGTCCTCTTTCAAATATAGGAAATGGAAGCTATGGCTAGAATATCTCAATTTCTTGACTAGAATTAGTGTGCTTCTGCTGATTTTGATGCCTACTCCACTTCATCAATGTATGACTATGACGCTATGCCAAAAAGACGTCTTTGTCCCGCTATAGCATGTGTTTTCGATTTCCTAAAAAAAGAAAGGAAATCAAGATTGATTATGAGATACCCTATTGGATAACAAGGAAAAATCTTGATCTATTTCACTCATTGTTTTAGGCTCCCTCTCTGAAATAACTCTAAATATTCTCCTGCATTAGGGAAGGGATTTTAACCTCCATTTTGGGGCCTCATAACCCATAAAATAGAGGACCAATTATCTGTTCTTGGGCTCAATAGGTTGGGCTCGATAGGTGACATGAACCTTGCATCACAGATACTCCCAAGCACTTGTTCTAAAGGTGTAGAATGCTACCTCGAACATCAACAACATCAAGCAAGGAAAATTTTTAAATCTATGCATCAATTACCATATCCTTTTAGCTGAAGAGATTGAAAGACCCACCCAGATAATGTTGCAACAAGAAGAGAAGAAAGCATTCCAACTGACCCATCTCCCACAGCGGTTTTCTTACGATTGAGTGCAATGTTTTCCACTTTGCCTCTAAATATTTGATAGAAATAATAATATACACCCTATACAGATAACAACCAAATATAATTTTGACCTCTTCTACAAGTGATATACAGTCATGATTCAGTGTGTTCATACAATCCAAGCTCAACATGAATCCGACAACTAAATTTGGCTGAGTAATTTACTAAAACTATATCAATCTATTGTAAAAATATTCCAACTTTAACACAACACTGTGTAGGCTCTGTCATAATTTAGTTAATATGATCCTTACCATTGAATATGAAAAAATAGTAAAGGCCTATTAAACATAAACATGAGGTAAAGGCCACATATGCCTTATATCTATATATAATATATATATATATATATATTATTATATATATTATATAATATATATTTATATATATATATATATATATATATATATATTATATCATATATATATATATATATATATTGATCTGAATTTGAAACTACTTGAAAAAGGTTTGCAAGGTATTCAATTCAGTAATAAACATGTTTTAAAAGATGCCCATGTCTTGCAGTAAAGAAACAAATGAAATTTTTAGCTGTTCATGATCCATTCAACCATAGCAGAATTATTTCCTTTTAAACAAATTTGTTCTGCAAAATAAATCAACCACAGATGAAAAAGAAGTTGATGAAGCAGTTCACCCCTCCTCGGCTACGTCTGCTGGGTCCAAGGCTCCCAAATGGGCCTGTCCTCATTTTAATTAAATTCTCAAAATGAATTTACAACTGAATAGAAGTCTCTACAGGTGAAATATACTATAAAAATGGATTGAGAACACATTAATCCTTCAGGATTGACTGCTAGTTCACCTCCAATGGATACCTCCAACCCGATACAATTCTCTCAATACTGGGCCCTAGTGGCTCCTAGAACTTCCACGGTTCCAAAACCTATGCAAATGACCTCAGATGGATGTAAGACATGTGCCAATCACTTCTGAAGGTCAAAAATACCCAAAATAAAAAACAAAAATTCGTCCAAAACCGCCTTTCCTAGCCAAAGTTATGGCCCATTAATGATTCCCTCCAGTTTAACCTAAAAGAACTCCAGCTAACTGTAGTTGGGACCAGTTAGCTCTGCCAAATTTGGCACCACCGCAAACAGGTCTGCTAACTCCGCCTTGACTGCCGGCTATAATCAGGCATGTGACCACGTTTAACTAACTCGACGGTTTTTTTGCTAGCGGGTAGGCTTAAGCCTATGGTTCGAGGGCTTGGTCATATGGCATGGGGGCTGGCCCCCTTCATTTCCCGTCCAATGCCAATTTAAACTTTTTAAACACGTTTCTCCGCCAATCTAACAAAGTCCGCCTTCATAGCCTAACGGTAAGGCGTTGAGTTGATGCACAAGAGGTCATGAGATCGAACCTCACTGCCACCCAAATTTTGAAATGCCATACATGTTTTTGATGTCACCTGAGCCACGTGGTGGCCTTCGGGCTTGCCACGTGGTGGCTTCTGATTGGCCCACCCAAAGGAATATTCCATGGAATATTCTATGGAATATTCTTTTTTAAATTTTTTTTGAAAATTCAAAATTTAAGGGTTATTGGGCGATTTTGTTTTTGACGTAACTTTCACATACGACGACCGTTTTTCAAACTATTTATGGTGATGAAATCAGGAGGACAATATCTATCTAGTTGTTTAGGTTCGAGCCAATTCCGAGCACTTTCATTTTTGAGCATTTTACGACACTTGGGACATGTGCCCCTAATTACGCCTCCCCATTGGGAAGCTTTTGGACCCCAAAAGCCTTCAACTACCTGCTAAGGAGGTGAGGGTACATCTCCCTCACTCTATCCACCTCCATCCACTTTGCCTTGCTCAGTTTGCTGCCTTTGAAACCAACCCGAACATAATCTATGTTGCACCTCCTTGAAGTGCGTGTCCTTCTGTCAAGGATTATATCTTCTTTCAGCTCATCTAAAAATTCTGGCGAGAAATCTTCTATAGATGGCATCTGAACAACGCTTTCATGGTCAGCGATCAAAGGATTTTCATAGAAACGTAAGTTCTCCACATTAACAACAGAATACATTTGGATGTAGGGAGGCAAATCTAATTGAAACGCATTATTTCCAACCTTCTTGAGGATTTTGAATGGACCATAATGAATAGGCTTCAACTTTTTACCTTCTCCTTGCATCCTTTCCTTACTAATGTACAGCCATACCTCATCCCCTTGTTGAAACTTGTGATCAACTCTATGCTTGTCGTGTCTTTCCTTGTACTTTCCTTGACTCTTCTCAAGTTGTTCTTGAATTTGCTGATGTATTTGCTAAATTATTTCCATGAATGAATGAGCTTTGTCAATATCACTATGTCCCTCAATGGCAGCATCTTTCTCAAGAATGAAATCAAGAGGTGATTTTGGCAAGTAACCAAAACAAGCTTCAAACTGTGAGGTGTTTGTGCAAGAGTGCTTGGCACGGTTGTAAGCATGTTGTATGGAGTGCAAATGTTCATCCCAAAGCTTGGGATTCTTGCTGCAATATCCTCTCAAGAGATGCAGAATGGTTCTGTTCACAACTTTGGTTTGTCCATCTGTTTGCGGATGGAAAGCAGTGCTTTTCTTCAACTTTGTGTCCATCATCTCCCATAGGTTGGACCAAAAATTCCCCACAAATCTAGAATCCCTGTCACTAATAATGGAAGTAGGAAAACCAAAGTAAATCCATACATGATGAAAAAATAATTCAGCAGTTTGTTCAAGAGTTATAGTTTTCTTACAAGGCATAAGTATACACATTTTGCTGAAACGATCAACTACTACATATAAATAATAATGTTGCTTTCTAGATTTTGGCAAATCTCCTACAAAATCCATAGAGATGCTCTCCCATCATCTAGAAGGTATCGGCAAAGGAGTATACAAGCCAAGCTT
>APFE030366125.1:25332-71508 GCA_000404065.3 Pinus taeda | reverse complement strand
TCAATCTCCACCACTAGTTCTACATCAAATTGTCATTGAACATTCAGTACGCATGGGCATGAGTTCAAAGTATGATAGTCTCTAAGATTTGAAGGAAATTATTACCTTTCTCCAACAAGAGAACATGGAGCTCAAAAGACTACTTGATGCTGCTGAGGAAGAGAAGAAACATATGCGCCTTATGTTGTAGAATGTTGTGGAAGAACAAACTGATGAAATTTGTTCTACCAAAGCAGCAAAGAGTCCCTCCAATACAAAGAAATCTTGCGGACATAACAAGAATGCAACCTATGGATCTTATCAAATGGAGGACACCTCCTATGTACTAGGGACACAAGGAGGTTTCCTTGAAGCATCCTCCACTAATTCATCTAGAGGAGAGAAGAAGGAAGAATTGTTGGATGAGTGCCCACAAGAGGCTAATGCAGAAAATCCCTCAAAGAAGGAAGATGGCGAAATCTGCACCTTTTGTCCACATGATGTTGAGGTTGAGGTTCTATCCGCACCAAAGTCCAAGGAGCTGAAAGAAGAAAGACCAAGAGTCCAAGAAGACACCTCAAGAATTAGGAAAGAATTCAAGAGCATATTTTTCCCTCAGTAAAAAAGGTGAGGAAAATGGTAAGAATTTACACACAGTTTCTTTGCATGAAAATGTTGATCTAAGCTCTTTTGCAACTTTGAGAAGCATAGCAAAGGCATAGGAACAATGCTCTTGTCCAAGATGAGTTACAAGGGAGAAGGCCTTGGAGTGAACAATCAAGGCATTATCCATCCAATTGAGGCAAAGGAGAGACCACAATATGAAGGTTTGGGCTATGTTGAAAAGGAAGAATGGTCCTCCACTGATAGTTCTTAGGTACCTTATTATTTTTCTCATAAGAGAGGACATAAGGAGGAAAATTTTTGGGATTTGCATCTAGAATTGGTTCCAGCTTGGTTTCTAAAGCAAAAGGAGGACATGAAATGAAAGACTTCTCGAAAGAGAGGTGAGCAAGTTGAAGAAGAGACTAAGACAAGTTCTTCTCGCCATTCAAGTTCTCCTCGCTAGGATCATAAGCAAAAGGAAAACCATAATAGGTATAAGCACTCTAATTCTTCAAAGGCTTTTAACGATTACAAACAACATGATGATTTGGATAACATAATGTTTTTCCGTGCACTCTTTTTCATGCACCTAACCATTGTGTAGTTAAGTGCCACAAAAGGAAAGCATTGGTCAATAAGGTGAATATGTCAATTGGAATTGAGACCAAGAGGGGCAATTGTCATCCAAGTTTAAAGACATTTGGGCCATGAAAATCTCACAAAAACATTTGTACTCATTGCAACATAAGTGGGGATTGGATTGAAAAGTGTTGGAAGTTGCATCCACATCTTCATCCAAAGAAGGACAAACAGGTAATGGAATCACCTAAGAAGAAGGTAGAGGAATGTGCAAGGAAATCCATAACCATTTCAGAAGTAGTTCCAGAAGGAAGTGAAGTGCAGAAAGAAAATTCCCTAACATGGTTGGGCATTTTATAAAAATGATGTTTGTATATGCAACAATGTTTTCTTTGGCATTGATATGCTACCTTGGCTTCATAATGAGTCAATTTGTATGGGAATTTAGGAGTCAAATTTATTCCATATTGTAAGATGCATCTCCATTTGTGGATATTTTAGTAAGCATCCTAAACTTTGGGATGAGTATTTGTAATGCATTTTGTATGTTACAAACGTTTCGAGCACTCATTTATACAAGTATTTCCATGTGAAGCTTGTTTGGGGTATTTACCAAATCCCTTTTTGATTTTATCCTTGGTAAGGATTTTTCAAAAGATCGACATTGGATTTCATTCTTGGGAAGGATATTGCTATTGATGGCCATAGCGACATGGACAAAGCAAAGAAGTTCATTAATAAAATCCAATTGGTACATCAAACAATTCAAGATCAACTTGAAAAGTTCCAAGGCCAAACGAATCAAGATTGGAAAGGTGAGGGAACTATACCCTCAACTGTTGAAAAAATGAAAATGAGCTTTTAGGGTCCACAAGCTTCTAGTGGGGAAGAATGATTCAGAGCTCAAAAATTTCTCAAAATTCAAATTTGTCAGATCAAGGTGGAACCTGAATGACCACATATTTCTCGTCATCCAGAATCTGGCGCAACTCATTTCACATGAAACCGACACCAAGAAACGAGTTTTGTTCGTTTTCCTAGACAAGCGAATTTTGCAAAAATGTGTAGCATCACACAGTGAATAGTTTGTACTGCTGATGTGGCAGACTGACTCGGTAGCTGACATGGAAATTTTATGGATTGATGACTAGGATCCTCCAGCAAATGACAGGGTTCCAAGTGGCACGATTCTATTGGTTCGAGTTGGCAGTGGTTTTTTGGTTTTTGGTGGTGGCCAATCACATGTTTCCATGTGGCACGGCTAGGTACTGCCACGTAGCTTAAGGGCCACCAATATTTATAGTAAGGTATAAAGAATGGCGGGCAGGTTCGAACCCACGACCTCACAATAGACAACTAAATTACTTCACCAAACCCACTACGCAATGTTTCTTATTATACTATGGTTTTCACATGGTTTTGTTGTAATATGGTTTCGACATTGGGAGTGGGGTCGAGGTCTAGCCTTAGCTCTAGTCACTTCACCCTAGGGGATAGGGGCGGGACCACGGGCAGGAGGCTAGCCACGTGCGCCCCCTCACTAACCTTAATCACGATTACAACCCTTACTGGAACATGTGACCAAACTAGAATTAAGGTTCCCGCAAAGTTGTTACGTGGAGTTTGTAAACTACCAACATTAAAATTTAATGCGACTGTCTGATATTTCTGCATGTTACCAGTCCAACGCTGCACGGTTACTTGGTGGTTGGCGGATTGGGCGGGGGCAGGAGTTAAGAGCCCGAATTGCGGTCCCATGCAACCCAACATAACCAAACCTTTCGGGTTTAAGGGATTACTAGACAAATTAACGCGCTTACAAATTCGCCTAGAACCCCACAAATTGGTACCTAATTAGGACAACTCGGGGTGGATTTAGGGGAATTTGTAGAGTGAATGGTGCAAGAGTTAGGGGAGCTCATAAATTCCTCAATGTTTATCCAAATTGAGCTTAGAAAGAGGTTTCTTTAGAATTTTTGGGCATTCTGAAGCCAATGGAATAGGTTTCAGAGCCATTGGAGCACTTTTGAAGATAATTTTTGTAGGTTTAAGTCTATGAGTTCTAGGATCAACTAGGGGGTTGAATTAGGGGGATAAAGCTTGTAGCCTTATGGGCACATGATTATGATGAGATGTATCATATGTCAAAGCCCGTGACTATCATGGAGACTCCTTTCAGCTTACCCAGTAGCAGTGCCAACTCCAGAGACATTCTAAAGAACTAGGTAAAGGAGCCGACTAGATTGAAGAGGACACCCAACTAGATCTACAAGACGAAGATAATGCGAAAGACGTATAAATATTTGGTCATATTTTCATGCTGACTATATGGCCAAGAGTTGGGTCATCACGTTGGACCAACTAACCAAAGAGGGTAAGCCATGTAACTAGTCCGTCATGTTGGCTCATCAGCTGAAGGAATAGGTAACGAAGGCTTGACAGTCACCTGGAGGTATGAAAGCAGAGATCTACATGTCCACCTATAGCTAAGATACAATCTGTGACCGACAAGAGTTCTCAGGCTTGGAATGGGCATGGCCGCCAGCGAAAGCTATTGTGAACACATATTATAAGTTGTTCTCTGAATGCAACTTCATAGGAGTAATCACACAACTGTTCAATCATTTTGTGACCCTAGTTTGCAAGATGATATTCGAATAGGATCCACCCTGCATGTCAAAGGAAGCAATGGCGGCATTGATAGACATTGTTGATTGGTATGCTTCACTGTCTAACACCTTAATACGAATGTTCAGCGCGAAGAAGCCTACGCATGTTCTACTGAAGCTTTCCTTGGACATACTCCTCATGCAAGAAGTAGCATATGACATCTCAATAGGATTGACAGCTAGACTTCAGGGAAGAAGAAGGCACCTTCGCCTGCTCTTTCGTTGCAGATTGGGTTATAAGTAGTAGCAGCAGAGGCAAGCATATGAGTGCACGACAAGGGCAAGATGAAGATTTTCGATCACATGGAGGAAGAGCAAAGCTGCAAGTTCTAAGCTGATCCATTGGTAGAGAAAGCATTTATGGCTATAGAGGCGAAGAGGCAACAACGCGACAAGCGAGTCACGCAAATGCAGAAGGGAGAAGAGAAGGATGCATGAAGCAGAGAAGGAGTTGCACAAGATAAAGGAGAAACTCTGGAAGGAATAAGAGTTGCGCAAGCAGGAGAGGGAAGCACAACAGTAACAAGTACATCATGGGGTGCAACATGTGTAAATAGATGAAACAACGCCCATACAGGTAGTGGATTCCTTAGAAAAACTAGCATCAGGTAGGTAGGGTGAACTATCACAGGAGTATGACGTTGCTCATGAGATAGAGCAAGCATATTAGTAGTTGGATATGGTTATGGAGAAATGGGAATTGGAACAGGACATCGACCTTATGCCTTATCACCAAAACGTTGACTTACCTACTTCACCGCATCCGGATGATGAGAAAGTCTCAAGCGACCAAAGAGGCACTGAGATCCTTAGAGATCAACCAGAAGGAGAGATGCACAACATCTCATTTGATGAGTCTCAACATAGAGTTGTGAAGTCTCGTAGAGTGTCGACTCTAGATGATCATACATCTCCTACGCAAGTTAAGGAATGAGTGATCATGTCTAACATGTGCAAACATCTGGAAGCCTTTGTCAATGCAACTAGAGTGTATGCCAAAACCACTAGTTCAAGTGCTCTCTTTCTGATAGCTGAGAATGAGCAAATGGCTAAAGAACTTCAGACAACCAAGAAAGGAAGAGATTTGGTGACAACATCCACCCAAGTTGATCTGAAGAAGGCAATACTAGATGAAGTATTGTCCCTTGAAACAATCATGTGAGCGTTGTACTCTAAGTTTGGCAATCCATAAGGAAGTCATCCAACTCAACGGATAGCAGCAAAAATGTTCTAGAAGAGGACGTATCTTGATGAACTTGCATGTTGTTGTTGATTACATGTAAACATGGACGATGAGATACAAGGGAGCCCCACTTCACTTGCCTAAGATGATGAAGGCTAGCGCGTTTGAGCTGATTGCACATACATACTACATACCACAAAAGACATGTGGAAGGAGAGCCCCTTTAAAAAAATCCTTCAATGTAATCAAGTCTCCTATGTGACAAGCATCACCTCCATTGATTCTCGTGATAAAATCTAATCTTATCTATATCTAAATATATTATATATAGAGAGAGAGAGAGAGAGAGATTAAATAATCCAAAAGTAAAAGAAAAGCAATACATCAATAATGGAAGAAATATGGTAGTTTTGTAAACATATGCTTTTTTATAAATACTCATGAAAATAAATCATATATAATCTTTTAATGTGAATATTAGTTATCATTTCATGTTTAAATTACAAATATTGCAACATAATTGGAAAACATTCAAGTCTTAGAGTTAGAAGTCAAATACGTGATTAAAAAAATTAATAATGAAAGTAATGATAAATCCTTATTTATAAAATGTAAATAACATAATAAATTTTATCACAATTTTTTATAAAAAATAAAAATATTTTTTATTATTAAATCTTAAACATATACGTAATATTTATAGTAAAAACACTCTAAAACTTTTGATATAATAATGTGAAATATTATATCTATATATGTTCCATAAAATTCCTACAAATATATATTTATATAATTAAAATTATAAAATGTATATAATACTATTTTGGGTGAATTTAAAAGCATAATTTATATGGACTGAAAAAGAGTATTCTCATATTCTTTAAAAAAAAATAAAAAATTCCGGACTTAATTTCCAAAGTATGAATAATAATAATTTATGTTGGTATGTTTATTTTTGAGAATGAATGGCATGGGAAGATAAAACTCATATCCGGAAAAAAAGATACAAAAATATGAATGATGATTTTATATATATATAGAATGAATAATAACTTAATATTGACGAATGGAATTTTTTATTTCATTAATATATAATAATAATAAATATAGATTAGTTAGAAAATGATTAAATAAATCATAATAAAAATATGTAAATATAAAATGATAAATTAAAATATGAATTAACTTAAAATATATATTTTGAGGGGCCGGCCTAGGAACGTCATTAGGATTCTCCTCAACCTCTTTCTGTCGTCTCTGACTGCTATAATTAAAGAATCTGGGAAGCGATTTCCCACGGAAGAAGGCCATGAATTGACCACCAGTTTGTTCTCGTTGGAGAACAAGAAGCGGTTGCCTACGGGGCTGCAAAGCACCACAGTTGGGTGGCCAACAAGGGAAGTGGTGAACACGTTTCCATACTTGTGTGTTCGAGTTTTAAAGAAATCCTGGGGACTTCCCTTCCTCTGGCATCCTAGAAATTCTAATGTCTCGCCAATCACAGGCCATCCAAAGGTGCCGGGCGGGATTCCTCGTAAAGCCCTAGTTCTACGGTTATTGATGAAATAAAAGGTGGCGAGACCTATAAAAGATGCGAGCAATACAGTAAAGATGAACGGTGGCTTCTCGAGCTATTGGGCTTTGTGTAGCAGTGTCGCAGCTTCGTTCCAAACCATGGTAAGTATAATATGACGGGTTCCAAATCTGGAACTAGAAAATAGAGAAGCTGAAGGCCTGTAGATCAGATAGAAACTATGGCTGTTAGGTGTGAAGGCCCATACAAATATTTATCAATGGGGTAGCCAGATAAAGAGCATCTTGGATGGGTGGCCTATATTACATTTTATTAATTTAGAATGAAAATTACATATAGCACATGCTAATAAACATATCTAAAATTGTTGATCTCCCAATCGATTATGGTTGTCCATTAAAATAAATGAAATATCAGAAATATTTATTTTTAGGCGGATAAGTTTTCCTATGCATCAACAATTGTCAACACTTTTACCCTGTTTCGTTGGATCAGGTGAGCCAATTACAACCATTGATTTAAAGTCCCGCGCATTACATCTGGCAAGCATGCACTGCACTTCTACTTTTCCAAATATCGATTCACTTGCCTTCTTTACACCTCCAAGTTTTGTTGTGCATTGAACCTGGCGTGTTATGCAAAAACGGATCATGTCAACACAGCAAGGCGGTTAACGTGGAATTTACTGATAGGAAAAAACTTAATCGAAAAGCGCAGAGCTTTGTCCTCAATTCTCTATCGACGTGGAGATTTCTAGTTGCAAATTTGCCAGAAATTTGTGCATTTTTCGCTAGTTTTGGCACAATTTCGGTAAAAATTGGTGCTATAATCTACCTGAATGACTATTTTTCTGGTATGCATAATTTTACAAATATATCTCTTAATCCCTTCGAAGTCTTGGAATACGGATGGTATTTACTGATTTTAGAACTACATTTGAGGTTTAGAGGTAAAAATGACGACGATGGGTGAATTTTACGACGAAATCAAGTAGATACTATATTGTGGATGCATCTAACGCGCCAATGCCCTCTCGAAACGGCATTTTCACACCGTTCTCCTGCAATGGATTGGCCTCCAGCCCGCGGCATTCTGTTGTAATAAGCACAAATTGCCCTACTGCTATCATTGTGATAGGCAAAGCTATTCTAGCTCAACGTAGCATCAGAGTGTTGGAATTTAATTACCAACCGCAACAATAACAGCTGGACAAAAATCTGATTTCAGTAGATATTTCAGGTTGTTCGATGCCGCAAAGTCACTCTTGATATTTTGCACATTGATGGGCATTAAATTCACATAATTGAATTATGCGGCAACCACCAACTTGTTTTCATGAGAAAGGCATCACCGCTTGCTGCATTAAATACGCAAATAAGTGTTAGAAGATATTTTGATTATTTTACTGTTTAAACTCAGATATGTTTTTTCCTATAAATGTAATGAACAATAGTTCTATTTTTTTAAGAGAAGGTTAGAAAAACAATAGAGAGTCTCTTCTGAAAATGCACAGTAGTGCTGAACCTGCAATTTTCTGAGATAAAGAAAATTGTTTTGTGGAACTGAAGTGTTCCTCTTGTATCAATTGGTTCACTGTATCAGATGGTTTTACTATTTATGGATACAAGTTATTTTACGTTGTTGTTACATCGTTGCACGTTGTTGTTACACCGTAAGTCAAAAATTGACTTGACGTCAACCGTTGCACGTTGTTGTTACACCGTAAGTAAAAAATTGACTTGACGTCAACTGTTGCATCTTGATGTTACACCGTAAGTCAAAAAGTGACTTGACGTCAAAACACATTGCTGCAACACCAAGATCAACAACTAACGAAATTACGTGTCTGCAACACCAAGAACAACAACTGACGAAACTGCGTTGCTGTTAGACCAGTTTCACGTTGCTGTAACACCATATTCCGCAAACGTTTTTTTTATTATTTCCGCTATGCAAAACAAAGTATTGTTCTGTTTATCAGTTTTGTTTTGAATTATCAGAAATTCCAACTACGTTGCTGCAACACCAAAATACGTTGCTGCAACACCAAATTACTTTGCTGAAACACAATTTCCAGCAAGCGATTTTTCAGTTTTCTGTGTTAAAACAGAGCATTTTTTTTTTTGTCTGTCTGTTATGGAATTTGCCCAGATTTCCAACATGGTATCAGAGCAGGTTTAGGCACTCAGTGAGTCAAAAACAGAGTTTGTTTTTTACTGTAGGAGCTGTAAGAAGCTTAATGAGCAGATTTTTTCCAGCTGAGAAAGTTTTTGCTTGTTTTTAATTATACAGTCAGTATCTCTTCTTTACCTATACTGAGTTAATATGGCAGATGCTGGAACAGGTTTGAAAAATTCCCAACTGCCACAATTTAACGGGAAAAATCACAGTTATTGGTCCATAACAATGAAAGCATTGTTTGCTTCTCAAGGAATATGGGAGCTGGTTGAAACTAGCTATGCTAAACCTGCAGATGCAATAGCATTGGCTACTTTGACAGTAGCAGAAAAGAGACCAGTTGAAGAGCGACAGGAAGAAGGATGCCAAAGCCCTCTTTTTCCTCTTCCAATTAGTACATGAAAGTGTTTTTCCACGGATTGCAGCAGCAACAAAATCCAAAGAGGTATGGGAAATTCTCAAAACTGTCTATCAAGGCATGGAGAAGGTGAAAACTGCAAAGTTGTAGATGTTGAGAGACTTTGAAACACTCAACATGAAGAAATCTGATACAATAGATTCATTCTTCACTTAGGTTATTGGGCTGATAACCCAGATAAGATGTCATGTTGAAATTCTTGAAGAAAGAAGGATCGTAGAGAAGATCTTGAGATGTGTACCCTCAAGGTTTGAAGCTGTTGTGGTAGCAATAGAAGAAACAAAAGATCTCTCACAGGTCACGGTAGATGAACTGAGTGCTTCTCTTATGTCTCATGAACACAGACTGAGTAGAGGAACAAATTCCTCTTTTGAGCAAGCATTCAAAACTTAGATGTCTTTCAGCCAAAGAAAAGTTCAAGGCAGAGTAAATAACAGAGGTCGTGGAAGAAGCCAAAATAGAGGCACATATTATCCTGCAAGCACAAGCAGAAGGAGCTGCAATCAGAACCAAGATGAAGGTTCAAGCAAACAGCAAGCTCGTGGACAAAGGCATGACAAATCCCAAGTCCAATGTCATTATTGTAAGAAATATGGGCACTACGCCAATGAATGTAGGAAAAAACAAAATGACATGAATAGTAGGCAGAATGCTAATTTTGCAAATGAAGAAAATAAGAATCCAAAGAATGTGCTGCTAACATGTAACATTGCACAAGACAAACAAGAAGATTTTTGGTTCTTAGACTCAGGTTGTAGTAATCACATGACTGGCAATATTGAGATGTTTTCCAATCTGGATGAAGATGTGAAATCTGAGGTAACAACAGGAACTGATAATAAGATATCTGTCAAGGGTAAGGGCAGAGTAAGTATTCGAGAAAGAAATGGAGAATAGATGATTGTGCCAGAGGTATACTATGTACCTGGTCTGAAATGTAACCTTTTGAACATTGGACAGCTCATTTACAAAGGTTACAATGTGTTATTCAAAGATAATACGTGTACAATCAGAGATATACCTCCAAGTAAGAAGATCATTGCACAGGTGCAGATGACCAGCAATAGAATGTTTCCTGTCAAACTTAGGGCAAATTTGAAGGAAGGAAGAACTATTGCAGCTGTAACACAAGAAGTCTTTCAGGAACAAGTGAAAGATGGGAATTGGTTGTGGCACTTGAGATTTGGACATCTAAATTTTGGAGGCTTGAATCTGTTGCACAGAAAAAGAATGGTAAAGGGATTGTCGTTGATCGAGAAACTAGACAGCCTTTGTGAACACTGCATCTAGGGCAAGCAACACAAAGAAATCTTTCCAGCAGGAAAGAGTATAAGGGCAAAAGCACCCTTGGAAATTGTTCACTCTGATGTGTGTGGACCGATGCAAATACCATCATTGGCCAGAAATAGATATGTTTTAACTTTCATTGATGATTACACTAGAAAGACATGAGTGTATATGCTGAAACAGAAGAGTGAAGTGTTCGAGAAATTCCGCCACTTCAAAACTCTTGTTGAGAAGCAGTGTGGGCATTATATCAAAGTGATTAGAACAGTTAGAGGAGGAGAATACATCTCCCAAGACTTTTTGCGTTTTTGCAGAGAAAATGGCATACAAAAGTAGTTTACCGCAAGGTATACACCTCAACAAAACGGTGTTGCTAAAAGAAAGAATAGGACCATTCTTGACATGGGTAGAAGTATGCTGAAGGCAAAACACTTGCCTCATGAGTATTGGGCAGAAGCTGTCACTTGCGTAGTTTACATCTTGAATAGATGCCCAACTAAAGTTGTCATGAACAAAATACCAGAAGAAGCATGGAGTGGTCAAAAGCAAACTGTCACGCACATGAGAGTATTCGGGTGTGTAGCTTATGCACATGTACCGGATCAGCTAAGGAAAAAGCTTGATAGTAAGGGGGAGAAGTGTGTATTTATTGGCTATTGTGATGAGTCAAAAGCATACAAACTCTATAATCCATCCACTAATAAATTGATAGTAAGCAGAGATGTGCAGTTCATTGAAGATGAAGCTTGGGATGGAAGCTTAGAAAAAACAATGAATGTGAAGACAATTGTGTCTCATGAAGAAGAAGAGGAAGGGACAACATCAAATAATCCTTCCTTAGTGGCTCCTCCTCCACCACAGCAAGTTCAATAAACCACACCACAAGCTGAAATTCAAAGAGCCTTAAGAAGTCAAGGAAGTGTTTCTCAAGCACACCATAGGGATCAGAAATACCCTCAAGTTCGGATGGAACTCCAAGCACACCAAGAAGACCAAGATTTAGAAATCTGAATGAGATTTATGAACAAGGAGAGGTAAGTAACAATACCGGTCTGAATTCATTATTCACTTTGTATTGTCATGTTGATGACCTAGTTCATTTTGAAGATGTTGTAAATGAAGATAAATGGATTGAAGCAATGAATGAAGAAATTGGTGCAATTGAAAAGAGTAAAACATGGGAGTTAGTGGACCTCCCTGAAGGCAAAGATACCATTGGAGTTAAGTGGGTCTATAAGACCAAAAGCAATGTTGAAGGCAAGATTGACAGGCACAAAGCAAGACTTGTTGTGAAAGGCTACAAGCAGCAACAAGGCAGAGACTATGATGAAACCTTTGCACCAGTAGAAAGGATGGAAACAGTCAGAACAATGTTGTCTATTGCAGCACAACACAAACGAAAGATTTATCAAATGGATGTTAAATATGCATTCCTGAATGGAATGTTGAAAGAAGAGGTTTATGTTGAACAATCTCCAGGTTATGAAGTTGCTGGCCAAGAGCATAAAGTTTGCAAACTGAAGAAGGCTCTATATGGGCTGAAGCAGGCTCCAAGAGCATGGTACAGTAGAATAGATGCTTATCTGATTGAGAATGGGTTTGATAAGTGTGATGGTGAACCCACACTCTACATAAAGGAGAATGACAGTAAGATTATTATTGTTGTTTTATGTAGATGATTTGATTTTTACTAGCAATGATGCTTCTCTCATTGCTGATTTTAAAGCAGTCATGAAAAATGAATTTGAAATTACTAACTTGGGCTTCTTAAGATATTTTCTTGGAATTGAAGTAGACCAAAGTGAAAATGGTGTTTTCATTTCTCAAGATAAATATGTAGAAGTAATGTTGAAGAGATTTAACATGCAGAACAGTAAGGCAGCTGTGACTCCAACTGTAGTGGGGTTAAAATTGACCAAAGAAGACAACAGTAAGGATTTTGATCCAAAATTGTACAAGAGCATAGCTGGCAGCCTTATGTACTTGACTGCAACTAGGCCAGACATTATGCACGCTGTGAGTTTAATCTCCAGATTTATGGAAAGACCGAAAGAGACTCATTAGCAGGCAGCCAAGAGGATTTTAAGGTATGTGAATGGAACGAAGGGGTTTGGTATTTTATACTCCTCTTCTAAAAGTTTCATGTTGACAGGTTACACTAACAGTGATTGCGCTGGAAGTGTTGATGATAGGAAAAGCACATCAGGATATATGTGTTTCATATGGGATCAGGAGCCATCTCATGGGCTTCCAAGAAGCAACCAGTTGTGTCTTTGTCAATAGCAAAGGTAGAGTATGTGGCAGCAACAGCAGCAGCATGCCAAGCAGTGTCGCTGAGATGAGTTCTCAGAGATTTGTGTCATGAACAAGAAAATGGCTCAACCATTTACTGTGACAATAGCTTAGCAATAGCATTGTCTAAAAACTCTGTTTTTCATAAAAGAACAAAGCACATAGATACCAAATTTCACTTCATATGTGAATTGGTTAACAATGGTGAGATTGTTTTGCAGCACTGCAGAACAGAGGATCAGTTAGCTGATATCTTGACAAAACCATTAGCAAAGAAAAGTTTTGATAATTTCAGGAAATGCCTGGGTATGCAGCAGTTGAAATTAAGTGGGAGTGTTGGAATTTAATTACCAACTGCAACAATAATAGTTGGACAGAAATCTGATTTCAGTAGATATTTCAGGTTGTTCGATGCCGCAAAGTCACTCTTGATATTTTGCACATTGATGGGCATTAAATTCACAGAATTTAATTCCCCTGCAACCGCCAACTTGTTTTCTTGAGAAAGGCATCACCGCTTGCTGCATTAAATACACAGATAAGCATTAGAAGATATTTTGATTATTTGACTGTTTAAACTCAGATATGTTTTTTCCTATAAATGTAATGAACAGCAGTTCTGTTTTTTTTAAGAGAAGGCTAGAAGAACAATAGAGAGTCTCTTCTGAAAATGCACAACAGTGCTGAACTTGCAATTTTCTGAGATAAAGAAAATTGGTTTGTGGAACTGAAGTGTTCCTCTTGTATCAGTTGGTTTACTGTATCAGATGGTTTTACTTTTTATGAATACAAGTTATTTTACGTCGTTGTTACACCGTTGCATATTGTTGTTACACCGTAAGTCAAAAATTGACTTGACGTCAACCGTTGCACGTTGTTGTTACACCGTAAGTCAAAAAGTGACTTGACGTCAAAACACGTTGCTGCTACACCAATATCAGCAACAAACCAAATTACGTTTTTGCAACACCAAGAATAGCAACTGACGAAACTGCGTCGCTGTTATACCAGTTTCGCGTTGCTGTAACACCGTATTCCGCAAACGTTTTTTTTATTATTTCCGCTATGCAAAACAGAGTATTTTTCTGTTTATCAGTTTTGTTTTGAATTATCAGAAATTCCAACTACGTTGCTGCAACACCAAACTACATTGCTGCAACACCAAACTGCTTTGCTGAAACACCGTTTCTAGCAAGCGATTTTTCAATTTTCTGTGTTAAAAACAGAGTGTTAAAACAAAGCATTTTTTTTTTGCCTGTCTGTTATGGAATTTGCCCAGATTTCCAACACAGAGGACCTGCATTAATTATTACCAAGGGCGCTCTTCAGCAATAGAGATTGGATGACCTCAGTGGGGATAATAAACATGTGCAAGATATTCCAGGCGTAGGGCAGGGCAATTCACTTCGGTTGGATGGTTCATTGGAGTCTCTATTGGAATCGATTCGGGAATGACGCGAAATTTGGGTTTGTGGATGGAGCCTCCTGCTTCTTCAATGGTTCAATATTTGTCGTTGTCGTGGCACCGCAATTCCAATACGAATACAATCGTCTTTGATTCAAAGGGTTACCCGGGTGAGTCTTTTAATTTCATCACTCTGCCATTTGAAAAGAAAAGAAAACTATTTCTTACGTAATTAAAGAAATTAAAAAATATAGTGCATATTTTTATACTTTTTCAAACTGTTGGATATCGTGAGGCCACAAATCAACTCAGCGCTGACAAGGGAAGCCAAATTTTTTCTTGTAAACTTATAAATTCAGCACAAATAGCACTGATTCCATTGTATTCTATTCTTATCATTTCTTTCGGCAAAGCAATATATTCTGTAATTTGATTTTGTATTTGAAATTTACTGTAAGAGGAAATCTGTAAGAGGAAATCTGTGGAAACTTGAAAATAGTATTTTGATTATTTGATGAAACATGTAAGAGGAAATCAGTGGAAACTTGAAAATAGTATTTTGATTATTTGATATTTTGATTATTTGTTGAAACAACAAAGAGCGTTTAGAAGGGTAATTGCACAAAGATCCAGTCCAAAAAAACAAAGTTTTCCACAAACCAATTAACTTTTCTAGAAAAATTAAACAATTCCAATTTAATAATCCTATTGGCCTCTCTTTGTACCTTTTGAGACAATTGCTAATATATATATACATCAAAATTTTATTAAATATTTATCAAAATATAATCCTACTGCGAGCCTTCTTTAGAAAGCTGATCAGATATTGTGCTATGTATAAAGGCTTGATGCCGGTGAAAACCCCCCGCCCAACTGTCGGACTGTCGGGTCCAGAAAACCCCCTTGATTTTGTAGTGGCGGATCCATCCAAATGTAAATATCCTCAAAACAGTCCACTGAATAATAGACAACATCCTCCTCGATACTAGCAGTTAAGAGTTGTGGATATCTTTGTCATCTCCGAGAAAACCGCTGCAGAAGACCGCCAGGCCACCAGATCTTCCAGTTGATGGATATTTTTGGGGTGAATTTATGCATAATAGTGATATTAATTGATTTGTAAATCGTCAATAAATATTATATTTATTAGGTCGAGCCCAAAAAATTAAAATGTTAAAAACTTTGTAATTAGATTAAAAAAACAGATCATTATAATTTCTAATAAGAATATAGGATAGAGGGCCGAAAGATTTCAATTAGATATTAACATGGATAAGGTTCTGGTTTCTTGATAAAGGGTGGAAATGAAAAATATCAAGAAATAAGTAGAAGATAAGTGTTTTATAATTAATATAGTTAACAAAAATTTAACATGGAAAAAGTTATGGTTTTTTAAATATGATTATCATAATATAAGAAAAGACAAATATTATGACTTTAAATGAGGATGAATATGCTAAATAATTTTATTGATAGAAATAAGTTTTCTATAATTAAAATATAGTTGACAAAATCTAATATGGACAAGATTATGGTTTTTTGAAATAGGATTATCATAATAATATAAGTTTTTGACAAATATTATAACTTTTAATAAGGATGAATATATTCAATAGTTCTATTGATAGAAATTGGTAAAGTAAAAATGTTCTTCTGTTTGGAAATCATAAAATAAAAATTAATATTAAAAAAAAACTTAATATCTATAAAATATAAATATAATAAATAGTAAATTATTTAAATGGTAATTAAAAAGGTAATATTATAAATAAATAAAAATACTTAAAATGTGGTTAAATGTATATATTTTAGATATATTTTTTAATAAATTATAGAAATTATTATTATTATAAATATACTAGATATTCTTGCCAATTGAATTACTTAATTTCATGCTATTGGAGTTGAAAAAGATGTTATTCGAGTTGAAAAAGATAATAATAAAGGATAGAGATTTTGTAGTTTTCAATAAAATGGAGAAAAAAAGTTATTAAAGGGTTTTATTTTTTCTTTGATGGTGGGGTTTTTCCTTTCTCGTTTGATGGTGGGGTTTTGTTTTTTTCTTATTCATGAAAATTATACGAAGGTTATTTGTTATAAAGTTAATAGTGTTTGGGGAATATTGTGTAATTTTGAGTGAAGTGGAGTGTATAGTAATGTAGGTGTAGTAGAACATGTATTTACAAAGGAAAATGATATCAAAAGCTTGTTCTTTTGTGGAATTTAAAGAGTTTTTTTAACATTTTTGTACTTATGATGATCATTTCCTTCTGTTTAACCATTCTATTAAAATGAATATAGATGAATATAAGAAAGAAAGAAATGTAAATGTAAATGTAAATTAATTATTTATTAAATCAATATTTTAAATTAAATAATAAAGTACATGAAGTAATTCATTCATTTAAAGTGAAGATTCATTTTTCTTTAAAAATTAATAGAAAATTAAAATAAAGTTTAAAATTTGAAAGAGGTTGTAGATTTGAACATTTATTTAATCTAAAAAGAAACATATATGTTTTTTAAATAAAAATGTCTAGATATTAAAAGGTACATATACCTTATATTAAAAAGAATTATTATTATTATTATTATTATTATTATTATTATTATGTAGTATTTGTATTGCAATAGAAAATATCTACATCACTTTTGTAAAATTATTATCTCTGGTCACCTTGAATACTAGACCAAAAATAGTAAAGTAAACAGTTAAGAAGTTGTAAAATTAGAGAAGAGTATAATAGACCTTCCCATCCCCTTGGGCTATACTCAGATGTGGAAGGTGATACTTTATATTTAACCTAATGTTCACAGTCTGTGGTGAAGATGGAGCTACAAAAGCCCTCAATTTCCAAACTCATTGAAACCCAAAAACATAGATCACCTCGCGTTCATATTATTGAGAAATTTCTAGCAATACAAATTTTATCTCAATTAAACTCTCGGATTGGAATTTGTACTGATTTAATGTTTCTTCCATTAACACTTGCCATGTCAACCAGAGGCTACCACATGGAACACTCATGTGCCTTCATGTCCCTGCCACATCGTCAATTGTCCAATGTGGTACCCATATGGCATCATGGCACCTACCAACTTATCTTTTACCAACGAGTCTTACAAGGCTCCCCCCTTCCATGTATTCCCATTTTTCTCTATTATATTTTGTTTAGGGGATATTTGGATGTATACTAAAAGTGTACTAAAAGTGATATTTTGGGAACCAAAAGATTCTAGTGGGGAAGAGTGATCTGGAGTTCAAAATTTGCTCAAATTTAAAATTTGTCAGATCAGTGTGGAACTTAAATGACTGCGTAGTGCTAGTCATCACGAATTTGTTGCAACTCGTTTTGCGCAACACTATAGAAAATCTATGATAGGTTAACCCGATAATGCAATATAAATCAAAGCAGAATACTATAGCCTACTTCTACTATCAATTTGCGGAAGCTTAAAAATCGAGCTGAATAATATAACTAGAAGAAGAAGAATCAATGAGCAATACACATGAAAATACTTTTGGGGAAAGGCTCAGCTAAAAGCTCCACATTATTGTAATATTATACATGGTGGAAATACATAGGAATTATACAAAGCCTTAGCTCTCACAGCTAGCCAGCGCTTAGTACAATCCCCACAGATATTGACAGGCAATCTTTCCTTCTCTCGAGCCTTACTCAATGCCCTCC
Organism: Pinus taeda; assembly: GCA_000404065.3. NCBI lineage: Eukaryota > Viridiplantae > Streptophyta > Pinopsida > Pinales > Pinaceae > Pinus > Pinus taeda. The sequence goes on along the minus strand of APFE030366125.1, from coordinate 53,686 downwards.
AAGCTCCTATTTCCTTGCGCTTTTCCTTGTGGATGATTTGTCTATTACCAAGTGGAAAACCAATCCTTCAAAACTATGTAATCCTCAAGGATAAATCCTTGATTGCATGCATGAGTTTTCTCTATGAGAAAACACATGCAACTGATAGTACACTATCCTTGAACATTAATCTCAATTGGGTCTTAGAATATACATGCATGAGTTTCTAATGAGGGAATCTTCAATGAATTGGAGCAGCACTAGTTGAGTGAATTAATGCATCAACGGGCTGTTAACTCACTATTAGTTCCTCAAACAATTTGGAACTAATTTAACTCAAATTAACTCAATAAACTGAGTTAACTAATTAAAACTCAAATATAACTCAATCTCCTTAATTTAATGGATAAGTCTTGCATGACTTCAGAAAGACTTCTAAATTGAATTTCTCCAACTAATTAATTTAAAATGAATTAATTAATTATTTCTAAGTAGTTGTTAAGACTAAATTTGATTTTAATTCATAATTTAATTCAAGGAAAAATTAAATTGGAATATTCTTGTTGCCATATTTCAATAGATACAGACACAATATGCTCCCATAAACGAGTTCTGTTCGTTTTCCTAAACAAGCAAATTTTACAAAAATGTGTAGCATTGCACAATCAGTGGTCTATACTACCGACGTGGCAGGTTGATTGGGTAACTAATTTGGTAGTTGATTGTACTGATGACTGGGCTACTCCCAGAAACAAGTTCTATTCATTTTCCTAAACAGGGGAATTTTACAAAAATGTGCAGTTTCGCACAGTCAGTAGTCTATACTACCGACTTGGCGGGTTAACTGGGTAACTGACATGGCAGTGGACTGTATCGATGATTGGGCTCCTCTAAAAAATGATATTGGTCCAATTTGGCAATGTTTTATTGGTTTTTGGTTTTTGGTTGTGGCCAATCACACGTTGCCACATGGCACGGTCAGGGGCCTCCACGTGGCATCCTAAGGGCCACCAAAATTTATGGCAATTTTTGAACAATGACAGGCAGGGTCGAACCAATGACCTCACAACAAACAACAAAACAACTTCACCAAACCAAAGCGATCAATTCTTGTAATCAACCTACAAGGTTGATACATGCAATCAAAATATTCAAGAATGTAACCTAACATATAAGGATGTAAGTAGCAGCATAAAATGAACATGTAAGTGGGATATTATCCATACAAAACCAGTCACATACTCAGAACAAATGCATTCTGAAAGATCAATATCAAAGTCTCCATATCAACCATACTATAACCATGATCGATCATTAAGCCAGTGCAACAAGAACATGAAATGCAAGTGTAAGAGGCACACATGCAACTAACATGCATGCATGACCAACATACCCCACCCATCCAGTCTGAGAGTTGAACCATTCTCTTATACCACTTTGTAACACCCTCCTCCCACATCCACCCAAGTAACCATGTAAATTGGGATAAACATGAGATGAGAGGCTACTATGATCATATTCGACCTCCTAGGTGACCTTGAGGAAGTGGAATCGACGGAAACATCACACACAATCATCCAACATCATCAACAAAACCCTTGAGAGACAAGTCAACTACTCAGACAGCCTGTCCCTGGGTCCCACTACTGTTACGGATCTCTTAGGCCATAGTCACTCTCATGCTATGGGTAAGGGAGCGACCAACAACCTAAAGTCGCTCTCATAGGCTTGTCTGCCAAAGACCAGGGACCAAAATTACTAGTTCTGTGCTAGGGACCCTGAGATTTAAGCCACTTGTTCAGGCCTAGAGCCCGGGCCACTTCCCAGAATGGAGCGATAGCTTGAAATCATTGAAAAAACAAAGAAACAATGATGCAAAAGTAATAAGCTGAACAAGACCATAACTAGACCCCTAATAGCCATGCCAAGCATTTTCTCAAACATATCATCAACACATATGTAAACAACATAATTAAGTGTAGGGATCTCATACTTAATTGAGAATTGCTATGAAAGATTGTTCCCTCATGTCATTTGTTGCATTATCATCTATTAGTCCATAGATACACTATCGCTTGATTTATAAGTAAAAATATGTTGAGAGCCATACATAGTTATTGTCATAAAATATACTTATAACCAACATAATAGGAAAACAAATACCATAAACATGTTAGCCATAAAAATCCACATATACATCAATACATTTGAACATAGAAATCAAGGGAATGAATTTCGCATTAATGAATTCAATGAACCAACCAGAGATGAGACTACCATGTCCCACCCGACCATAGAATGGTTAAGCCAAATCTCTCTTCATCCATTCACCCCCGTTCCATATTCCAAGCATGAATGTGGGACTCAAACCAAGAGAACCGACCAAGGCATACCGAGGCTAAACCACCCCACCCTCATCAACAAAAACCAGTCTTTATCGTAACCCATCCCGAATCACTAGGCCAACACAATGAACACATCATAACAGGATTTACCATGACCTCCGCCCAATCGCTATGCCAAACAAGCAAGGATTCCACCAGATTTCTCCACCTACATTGTCAACAATTGTCCTATCTCCTAGTCTCTCAAGCTTTACCGGAATCCAAACCCAAATAACTAGGCCCTAAATCGAGACCCACTCTCTAGGATTTACTACATATCCCAAACCCGAGATTACTAGTCCCAACGGAGAGAAAACCACCTCTTGGCTTTACTGTATATCCTTCCATTCATCCGTAAGGATTCCTAGGCCCACCGAGGCAACACAATCCTAGCTTTACCACAACCCATAATTTGGCTTAGGGGTCACTAGGCCAATGGCTTTACCGTCATCCACAGTTCGGTTCAGGGACCACTAGTCCATGTGATCTATCATTCAGAGATCCACCCCATTCATCTTCGAATCCATCTGACAATCCAGCTCAACCAAAACATGAGAACCCCACCACATCATGGCTATCTGGAAATGGCAAGGCTACGCTGAAAACATTGTCACACTGGCAAAACCCATGTCATGATAGAAAGGAACCACATGCAATACCATGCATGCCAAATCTAGTAAGGAAAATACACATGCAAGTCAATACCTACAATGAAGCCTCTTGTAGTTGCTTGATCTTTCCTTTCCCTTCTTGACCTTTGCTTCCTCTTGCCTTCTTTTCCTTTGTTTCTCCAATGCAAAAATTGCTCCAAGAAACTCTATCCAAGAGTATGAGAGAGAGAGAGAATAATGAGAGAGCTCCAAAACTCAACTGACAAAAGGTTACTAATTGATCCTTAGAATCCTTTTTATGAACGAGACCTCTATTTTCTTCATTTTCCATTATTTTCCTTCATTTTCCTCCTCACATGAAACCTGTGACCTTTCACCTCCCTTTTCTCCTCATTTCCATTATTTTCATAAATAAATGTGCCAAAAATGCTCCAAAGCCTTAGCCATTTCCTTTGCCAATTTCCGTAGCCATAAACAATCAAATGAACACCCCTTAGGATGTCTTGACCAGCATTCAGCTCACAATAAGTGTTCCATCAACCATGGTTATTGTTTTTAACTTTTATTACATGGAATTTTCACCAGGGTTGTTACATATGTCATGCATCAGTAGAGGAGATGGGAGGATTACCTTCCATTGGTTGAGTTTGCATACAACAACGATTATCAGGAGTCACTAAGAATGAGTGCATTTGAGGCAGTGTATGGGCGAAGTTGTAAAACTCCCATCATCTAGTGTGATCTAGTGAACAGGGTATTTATTGGACCAGACATGTTGGCAGACATGGAACAAGAAATGCAGGTTATAAAGAAGAATCTAAAGGCATCACATGACAGGTAGAAAGGTTATGCAGACCAACATAGGGCATTTAAGGAGTTTCAAATTGGGAATCATGTCTATTTGTGCATCAAGCCCAATAAGAGCTCCTTGAGGATTAGACCATGTGCCAAGTTGGCCCCACATTATTGTGAGCCTTTTGATATCCTTGAGGGGATTGGACCAGTGGCCTACACACTTGCACTACCTTCGACGGTGAAAACCCATGATGTTTTTCACGTTTCATTGCTTAAAAGATATGTAAAGGATGTTGATCATGTTATTAATTGGCCTTTATTGTAGGTGGAGCAAGAAGGAGAATTCCAGCTGGAACCCCAATGCATATTGTAATGGAAAAATCTCATGCTCTGGAACAGAGAACTCAAGCAGGTTCAAGTGTCGTGGAAGCACTTTGGGCCTAACGAAGCTACATGGAAGGTGGCTTATCAAATGCAAGCTATGTATCCTTCATTGTTTGTCGGTAAAGAAAAATGAGTCTAGGTATTTGTACGTACTTACGTATGGTTGTTATTGTAAATACTGTAATGAGCTAAGTTATAAAGCTCCAATAAGTGGTATGGTTGTCATGTTGTCATGTTTTACATGATGGTTTTTCTTTTGACCACGATGTTATTGTAAATACTGCAACAAGTTGGGTTATAAAGCTCCATAGGTAGTATGTTTTTACTCTTTAGTGGTTATGTTGGGTCTAGTTGTGATTTAACACTGAGTATGGTGTTCCCCTAAGGGGTAGGGTTCTGTAACAACCCCAGGTTAACAGTTCATGTAATAAAAGTTAATAAAGGTAAAATATGACAATGGGCAAGGGACACGTATTCCAAGCATAATATTTGGCAAAATATATTAGTTTCCATCACATGTTGTGTTTTATGGCTAAGGGAAATTGACAAAGGAAATGGTTAAGGCTATGGAAAGACAAAGAGACATTATTTGGCATTTTATTTATCAAAATAATGGAAATTAGGAGAAGGGGAAGGTGAAAGGTCACAGGTTGCATGTGAGGACGTAAATGAAGGAAAATAATGGAAAATTGAAGAAAATAGAGGCCTAATTAATAAAAGGCTTATGAGGATCATTGGGTACCTTTTTGTCAGTTCGGTTCTCGAATTAGCTTCAAAGAGGAGAAGAGAACAAAGAGGAAGAAATAAATTAACCAAGTAATAAAAGGAAGGCAGAAGAAAGGGAAAGAAAAGAAAAGGAAAAAAGGACAAGGAAAGCAAATGAAGGCAAGGATCAAGCAACTTTAACGAGTATACTTGTAGATAATAGATTTCATGTGTGATTTCCTAGTTGGGTTTGACATGCATGGTAGGTGCATGTTTATATATGGTTCTTTTGCTATCGTTGGCATGGATTTTTTCAAGATTGACAATGGATTTTAGCCTAGCCTTTCCATTTCCAGATAGCCATGATGTCATGGGATTCTTCTTGGTTTGAGTTTTGGATTTCCAGATGGTTTTGGAATCCGGAGTGAGGTGGTATTAGGAAAATTCCCAAAGGTGTAGGAATCCCTTGACAAGTGCGAGATACATGGTAAAGCTTGAGGGTGGAGATAGGAAAATTCCTCAAGGATGGTGAAGAAATTATGAGGCATCCAAGCTCAGTTCAGTTTTGTGATCTCGACACTAGTTTAGGTGTGATCAAGGTGTGGAGAGGGTGGAGGTGGTTTAACCTCTGTATTCCCTTGGTTTCCTTTGGATTGGTTTATCCCATGAGATCCTACATTCATGCTTGGAATATGGCATGGGGATGATTAGCTGATAGAAAGATATGGTTTAACTAATCTATGGTCGGGTGGAATGTGGGACTCCTGAACCTATTTGATAATTGCCTATGGCTAGTAAAAGCTAAGTTATCTTTCTTTTGGTAAGGAAATGTATTGATTATTATGTGCCTTTAATGGCTTTTCTCGTATGGTTATTTATCTAGTTGTATGTTGGTTATAAGCCTAGTTATATGACAGTTCTCAGTCATGTCTCTATTCACGTTTTCACTTCTAACTAAATAAATAATGAATGAAAGACCTAATTGATGATATGACAACTAATGTAAGAAGGTAGAGACCCTTCTTGTTAAACTTCAATTAAGTTTTACGTACCTTATGTTCAGACTTGCATTGATGACCAATAGGTTGCATATCTACCAAGTGTTTAAAAAAAGGCAAGTCTCGGTTGGGGATGGTCAGGTCAAATCCTGGTTCCAATTTTGGTTTGTAAGCATTGTCTTCAGGTCTTTTCTGAGTTTTGGAAGTTTCATGGATTTTTGGGCAGAGGCTTATCCCCAACCCTAGAAAGTAGACTTAATTCTTATTGTCGCTAGGACAACAGTAGAAAAAAATGGCCACAATTGTAATGATGCGAGCCTATGGGAGTGATTTGGAACCCATAGTCACATGGAGGATTTGGAAAGGGAGCGACCGGTGCTCAAGGTCAAGGTAAAAGTGAGTTGTCGTAGGGGTTGGAGACCTCGAGTGGTTGGGTTACTCCTAGAGGTCCTCTGGCACCTAAGGGAAGTCAATAAGGTCTTTAGTTGTCAACTCCATTTCCTTAAGGTCACATAGGAAGTTGAGTCATATCATAGTGGCCCTCAACTCATGTTTACCCCGGGCATGTCAGCGAAAGTGGGTAAATGTGGGAGGATACGTTACACTTCTAATGCATATAGTAAGATTTATAAATGTATGTTTGTTCTATTGGAATGTCTACGATGCATGATAACTATGCTAAGTTGGGTTAGACTTCTTTGAGATATAATTATATCCTATTCCCTCTCTCCTTGCATACCCTCTAATAGTTCTACAAACCGATTAACATACCTTGAGTTAGACCTCATCTACTTGTAGGTTTTGACAATGTCGATATCTATGGGGGTTTTGTTGGAAAACATCTAAACCCTTGGTCATTTCTCCCTTACGCCAACATGACCTACCAAACATAATGACACCACCAACAAAAGTGACCTGCAAAGATAACATCTATGGAAGATGTCTACTAGCGAACATCAGAATTAGAGCCAAATATCCTCTATTCTAGTCTGTGGTTCTATTCTTTTTCCTCATTTTTTTATTATCTAAATACATCTAGAGATACCAATATGCCAATGGATAAAATGATATCATCACCACAAAATAGGCAATCTAATACATTTTCTCACATGAATTTTCCCAAAATATGGTATCGAGTGACATTAAATTTAGCCAAAACCCAATACCATTTCAAGTGAGCAAGTAGGACATGACAAGTAATAAGCAGATTATAGAGATAATTTCAACAGATGCAAGCATTGGGTAGCTATGAGATTTTGGGGCTGAGGTAATGCCAATGCAATCATAAGCTGAATGAGAACATCACAAGTGTTAGGCAATTCATATCTATCTTTTACAACCCAAAGACATTGAATGCAAAAACACCTTCAATATAAATCATTGGATAATTTTATGATATTTAAGAGATTCCAAAATATCATTAGACAAATCCCTACAATCTACAAGATTAAGTGACTTAAGCCTCTTGTAAACCCTAGACATGGCATCAATTGTAGAATCCAACCAATTGTTTATCAATGATAAGGTTGCATATTCAAGCTAAGTATAATTATCCATAAACCCTGTGAACCCTAAATTCGAAATTCATTATTGGGGTTGATTAGGATTCCTTCATGTTTCACAATAAAAATTGGGGTGATGTTTAACATGTTTGAAATGGGAAAGGAGTGAAGGAAGGAGTCTATGTGAATTGATTGTGAGCTTCTAGATAGCCAATGAGAGCATGTTGTTGAACCTTTTCCATGTCATGGATGCTAATAGCAGATATTGCTTCTTCGACTACTAAGTAAACTTTTGAACAATAGCTTGTGTTTTTAATGGTAATCTTCATGTTTCTCTCGTTAATTCATGTTGCTAGAAAACAAATTTATAAACCATGGCACTCGTTAGTTTTTTCCCATGAACTATGAGAGGTGGTGTTCACTCTTCTTTTCAGTGCATGGTTAAAGGTATTTATGGCTATTTTTATTTTTCGAAATACGCAAGGACGAGCACCTATCTTTGGTAGTAGTGGAGGTAATGCTAAAAAATAGTTGTGGTCATTTACATATGTAAATATTAGAGCTAGAGGTGCCTCATTTTTACATACCACAAAAGACACCTAGATCTCACATTAGGTGCATTTATTCTCTTGATATATATATATATATGTGTGTGTGTGTGTGTGTGTGTGTGTGTGTGTGTGTGTGTGTGTGTGTGTGTGTGTGTGTGTGGATGACAATATCAATACAAAAAATAAAAAAGGAAATTTAATACATAAAATAATGGAAGATCAATATGGTACTTTTGCAAACATAATATTTTTATAAATACTCGTGAAAATAAATTTTATATAATTTTTTAATGTTAATATTAGTTATTATTTTATGTTTAAACTACAAATATTGCAACATAATTGGAAAGCATTAAAGTCTTAGAATTAGAAGTCAATTTCGTGATAAAAAAAAATTTATAATGAAATAATAACAAATCCTCATTTAGAAAATATAAATAACTTAATAAATTTTATCACAAAATTATATTAAAAATAAAAATAAAAAATACCTTTTATTATTAAATCTTGAACATACACCTATATATATAAAAATACTATATATATATATATATATATATATATATATATATATATATATTTGCTACTTTTGGAGAAAATTTAAAAACATAATTTATATGGAGTGAAAATAGTATTCTAATATTTATACTATATATTTTTGCTACTTTTAGGGAAAATTTAAAAACATAATTTATATGGAGTAAAAAATAGTATTCTAATATTTATACAGCAAAAGACCTTTATAGAGACTTAATTTCCAAGTACTGATAATAATTTATATTTGTATGCTTATTTGCGAGGGTGAATGGCATGGGAAGATAAAACTCATATCCAAAATAAATCAATTGAAAAATGATACATATATGAATGATGATTATATATATAAAATGAATAATAACTTAATATTGAGTAATGATATTTATTGTTTTATTATATAATAATAATAAATATAGATTAGTTTGTTAATGACTAAATAAATCATAATAAAAATATGTAAATATAAAATTATAAATTAAAATATGAATCAACTTAAAATATATATTTCTTAATCTTATTTAAGTTCACAAGATAGCCATAATATCTGAGACAATAAATAAACTACAACCATTTATATGTCAGATTTCGACTCTGCATATTGCTAATCTGACGACATTAATATGATAGTAATCTACATAGAGCAATACAATGGATGATCAATATGGAATAAAAAAGACTACGAAATTGAAGCTACGATGGACAGGTATCTTGACACTAAAGGGAAGCCCTCACTTATTGGTGTGGGACGAGTTTGATGGGCAGTCCATTGACAGGGTTAGGCATAGGGTCCACAATCACTTTCTCACCCGGATTCACCAAACTCCACTTGAAAGTCTTCACAATATTATGGATAAAAACCAGTATTTCCATCCGTGCAAACTCATTTCCTGGGCACATTCGCGGGCCACCTCCAAACGGGACAAACGTGTAGGGAGGAGGTCCGTCTCCTTCAAATCTCGATGGATCGAATTTTTCAGGGTCGCTGAAATACTGGGATTTCTTGTGGGTCGAATTGACGGTCCAATACAACTGTTCATTATAACCAATAATAGTAGTAAGATAGTTAATCTCAGTCAAACTGTGAAACAAGGGTTTGAGGAAGGGACTCACCTTCCATCCTTTAGGGATTGTGAATCCCTCGTATTTGAAGTCTTTGATAGCCTTGCGAAAACTTCCTTGAACGGCAGGGCACAGTCTAAGTGTTTCCTGAGCAACTCTCCACGAGTACTTCATCCTTTGGAGGTCCTCCCATTCCAGAAGTTGCCCTGCCTCCTTTGAACCTGCTATATCCAGTTGCTCTGGAAATATCAGATGAAACTTATTAGTTTAAGAAATGTGCATCTCCAAAACGGTCTGTAATTTGGATACCAAATTATAGAACTGCTTTTAAAAGACAAAAAAAACTTAATTTGCACCAAAAAAAGCTTAATTTGCACCCAGATCAGAAGGTAAGTGTTCTCGATCCTGCGGGGTACCGGAATTTGGACATTATTAGAGATACCCATCTAGTTTTTCGTCAATACCATCGAACATAACAAGGGTTCGTCAATATATATCCCAAGAATCCCCCTCTCCCCCCCACTTATTCCCTAACATAACTCCCCTAAGTAAGTACTTCACTCCCAGATTAGAGAGGTTCTCCTGCCAGAAAACAGAATAGATGCTACAATAAATCGATCTAGAATTCTAATACTAGAGGATAATTGAATGATTGGGCGTACCTCTTTGTACTTCATCATAGCACTGAGGGTTCTCCGCCAAATATTTAAGCAGCACGGTCAAAGTAGAACTGCTGGTGTCATGACCTGCATATAATAGATCAAGGATATTGTCCAGAATCTCGCTGTCCGTGAGAGACTCACCGTGCTCGTCAACATTAGAGATCAGGAACGACAACAGATCTTGCTCTGGAGAAGCCTTTCCCACCTCTAAAGCAACTCTCCTCTCATTAAGAATGCGATTGAGTTGTTGGCGAATGGCATTAGCTGCGTGCGTGGCTTTGTTATATCGCGTACCAGGTAGATCTATGGGAATCTGCAGTACTCCTTTCACAAAAACCCTAAAATGTTGCCAAAGCTTGGCTTGTTCGTCGGGATTGTTTATGGTGGCAAACAAATCACAAGCGAGAGAGAAAGTGTAACGTTTCAATAAAGGTAAAGCTGTCACCTCATCTTTACCGATCCAGTACTCGGCCAGGTGATCTTTGGTCATTGAATCCACTCGCCCTACAAATTTCTGAAGCGCTTCCGGCCTCAGGAACGTCATTAGGATTCTCCTCAACCTCTTTGCATCGTCTCCGACTGCTGTAATTAAAGAATCTGGGAAGAGATCTCCCACGGAGGTAGGCCATGAATTGACCACCAGTTTGTTCTCGTTGGAGAACAAGAAGCGGTTGCCTTCGGGGCTGCAAAGCACCACAGTTGGGTGGCCAACAAGGGAAGTGGTGAACACGTTACCATACTTCTGTGTTCGAGTTTTAAAGAAATCCTGGGGACTACCCCTCCTCTGGCATCCTAGAAATTCTAATGTCTCGCCAATCACAGGCCATCCAAAGGTGCCGGGCGGGATTCCTTGTAAAGCCCTAGTTCTACGGTTATTGATAAAATAAAAGAAGGCGGCGAGACCTATAAAAAATGCGAGAAATACAGTAAAGATGAACGGTGGCTTCTCGAGCTGTTGGGCCTTGTGCAGCAGAGTGGCAGCTTCGTTCCAAACCATGTCAACTAAAATATGGGTTGCAAATCTGGACCTGGAAAACAGATAAGCTCAAGGCCGGTAGATCAGATACAAAGTATGGCTGTTAAGCGTGAAGGCCCGTACAAATATTTATCAATGGGGCAAACAGATACAGAGCATCTTGGATGGGTGGCTGTAAGAAAAACCAATCCATTTGACTAGGGTTTTTGTTGAAATTATAATTTCAACTGCCGTGCAGCGAATTTATTCCATCGAAACAACTAACGTTTTATCCAACCGCTTTTCATTGGACAGTGGTTTTCCTCCGGAGGGCAGCGATACTGTACACCTTTAGACGCGTGTTCATAAGCTTTTTTGAAAACCATTTTTTTCCCAAGCGTAATGTTCGTTTGGGTTGATCGTGCGATGCTCGTTTGGGTTGATCGTGCGATAGCCGTTAGATTAAAATGAAGGTTGTCCAAGGTCGATTGAAACCAAAGCTGCATACAGCCCTGCACATGGAGTTGACGTGAAGTTTTGGGTTTGATTACCATTTTTTTTTAGTAAAACATTTAATGAATAGTTACTCTAGTTAGTAAATCTAGGTAAAATTTTTAATTTATTATGTACGTGAGTGTGGCACATTTAAAAGAACATTATGGTCATATTTTTTTATTGTTAAAAAAAATATATGCAATGTAATACTTAATGTTAAAAAAAATATATGCAATGTAATATGTAGTATGTTTTTTTTGGTTGTTGTGTAGAGAGAACAAGGTAAGGAAAGCACGCAGCAGCATGTAAAAAAACTATACAAAGCAGTGTTGTTCGTTGGAAAAACGAAGGGGAACATGCAATACACAGCAGCATAAATATATCAGGTTTTTTTTGTTGACAGGGAATGCATGGTAGTTTGATTGAAATGTTTTTTGTTGATTGAAATGTAATGTGAAGAACCCAGCACGGCATAGGGAAGGAATTTTGTTTTTCACACAGCAGTGAAAATATTTGCGGTGAATATTGTTAGGTAAATTTGACTCGGGATAGAGTCAATATTTGACTAGGGTAAACAGTGGTGGTTTTGGGGCACATGGTTTTGTGCACCCATAGTTTTCAGCCCACAGTATTGCATGTAATGGAGCCTATAAAAGGCTGGGAAGACTTCATTGTAAGATAGGCCTGGAGGTGAGCGGTGAAGGCTCACTTGGCCAGATTGGCTAGGGTTTTGGCCAATGCTAATGGAATTTCATTAGGATGGGTTTTCCCTGGAGTTTGGGGTTTTTCCCGGTTAAATATGTGTTTTTGTTAATGATTTGTTGCTGACCTTTTATGTTTATTTCTTTGGGTAAATTCTTTATTGTTTTCGCTGTTTAACTCCAACAATTGGTATTATATGTCTCGAATTCCATATGCCAATGTAGTAGGATGTTTGATGTATGCGATGGTATGTACGCAACCAGATATTTCTCATGCAGTTGGGGTTGTCAGCAAGTACATGGCAACTCTCCTGGTAAAGAACACTGGTCAGCAGTGAAATGGGTGCTTCGGTACTTGAGAGACACAAGTAGTTATTGTATTTCTTACAATAAGAGTAGTGAATGTGTTTGCGGATATGTTGATTCCGATTTTGCAGGTGATTTGGATAAGAGGAGATCAACTTCAGGGTACGTCTTTACTCTTGCAGGTGGAGCTATTAGCTGGATGTCAAAGCTACAGAACATTGTTGCTTTGTCCACTACTGAAGCAGAATACATTACTGCTTCTCATGCTTGCAAAGAGGCGGTTTGGTTGAAAGGTTTGCTTGGTGAGTTTGGTAGGTTACAGGATAACATCAGGTTACTTTGTGACAGTCAAAGTGCAATACATTTGGCTAAGAATCCGGTCTATCATAGTAAGTCAAAGCATATTCCAATCAAATATCATTTTGTAAGACAGGTTATCACTGAAAGGGGAGTTTCTCTTAAAAAGGTGCATACAAAGGAGAACTGTGAAAGGGGAGTTTCTCTTAAAAAGGTGCATACAAAGGAGAACTGTGCAGACATCTTCACGAAACCAGTTTTGTTGGAGAAGCTACGTTGGCGTTTGGCTTCTCTTGGCTTGCAGAAAAGATAAAATAATAATAACAGGGCATCAAACGAATTGTTGTCAAGGTGGAGATTGTTGAGATTTTTTCTGTTTGAGTCAAATAGGGAAAAATCTCTGAAGGCTGACAACAATAGGGATTCAATTCCTAGATTAGCTCCAGGTTGTTGGGATGGAGTTAATGCCTCCTATATTTGATGTGAGGGAGTTATGAGGTTGTTAGATTCTCTATTATATATAATAGGCAACCATTCGGATGGTTTGCCAAGAGAGTGTGAGAGTTTCATTGATGTAATCTCCAAATTTTTGATTAATATATTCCTGATGCCTATGTTTGGTGGACGTAGCCCAGATTGGTTGGGTGAACCACGTTAAATAGCTGTGTTCTATGTGTTTGATCTTCTGTTGTGTTAATTCTGTGTTTATTAAATAGCTGTGCACCTGATCCAACAGATATAAATAAATTTTACACACAGCAGTGTAAATTTTTTTTGGAAGAGACAGAGTAACTTTTGAATGGAACTCGAAGTTTTTGGTGAATCCCTTTGTTAAAAAAAAGATTTTTTGTAAATGTTGATTTTATTATTGAATACAAAGGTTTTATTGTGCCTCTGAAACTCTGTTCTTCAGCGATCAAACTTAGCTTCTCTGTATTAAGATCCTGTGGAGAAAACAAAACATTATTCTGTATTCAGTAGTGATTTGGAATTAGCAGAAATTCCTAATAATTTTGTCAGAGCTAATGAGTTGTCGTACCACCACTCACATTCTATCGACTTTTTTTTGTGTTCGAGTGAAGATGTTTCATCTGAGTAGATTTCCCTGTTTCATAGGCATAGAGTTCCCTTATATTTTGTCATTCATAGCATAGTTTGTTTGAAATTCTGTAAAGTTTTTTGTGTATCATTTTGAAACTTTTTCTATTTGTAATTCTTCCCGTAAACACAAGCAAATTATATGCGTAATTTTTTAATTAAATCTTCAACTATAAATACATTATGATGAAAGATGAAGGTACATTATGATGAAAGATGAAGGTGACGGGTTAGGTTTGTTTTAATAGAGTTTAATATAATTTATTTTTTTTTAACTAAATAAATTGATGAATATTGTTTTTTCCTATATGTAAAATTATAATTTTCAGTAATTCACTATTAACCGATCATGATTGTCCATCAAAGTAACTGAAATATCAAAACTATATATATATATATCAAAATTTTTGTAAGTATTGATTAAAATAAGTTATAATTTTGATTTTTAGTTGAAATATAAAAAATATCTAGCTTATAGATATATATATCAAAATTTCTATAAGTATCAATCAAAATAAGTCACGATTTAGGCTTTTAAAGTTTTGGTGCTTGGAGTCGATTTACAAATAGTCCACCCGTGTTCATTCAAAACTGCACAATCCATCATGTTCTATAAAAAAACCAATGATAAAATTGAAAATATTCTGCTCCAATTTTTTCTTATGATCATCCAAGTACCATAATCCTAGCCAGCTGAAATATTAAAAGTATCCAGCCTATATCTATATATATATATAGATATCAAAATTTCTTTAAGTATCCATGAAAATAAGTAACAGCTTTGACCTCTAGAATTTTGGTGTTTGGAATCGATTTACAAATAGTCCCACTTGTGTTCTGTCAAAACTGCACAATCCATTATATTCTATAAAAAAAAACCAATAATAAAATTGAAAGTGTTCTCTATTATTTTCTATGATCATGCAAGTACCATAGTCCTAGCTAGCTGAAATATCAAAAGTATCTAACCTATATATATATATATCAAAATTTTCATAAATATCGATCAAAATAAATCACAATTTCCATCTCTAAAATTTTGGTGTTTAGAATCTATTTACAAATAATCCCACCCTGTTCTATCAAAACTACACAATCCATCAAATTCTTAAAAAAAACAATAATAAATTTGAAAATGTTCTGCTCCAATGTTTTCTATGATCATCCAAATACCATAGTCCTCCTACGAGCCTTCTTTGGAAAGCTGATCGGACACTGTGCCATGCATAAAAGCTTGATTCCGGGGAGCCAACTGCCGGGTCCAGAAAACCACCTTGATTCTGTGGTGGCAGATCCAGCCAAATGTAAATATCCCCAAAAGTGTCGACTGAATAATAGACAACATTCTCCTCCATACTAGCAGTTCAGAGTTGGGGATATCTTTGTCATCCCCGAGAAAACCGCTACAGAAGACCACCAGGCCACCAGATCTTCCAGTTATGGATATTGTTGGGGTGAGTTATGCATACCACTGATATTAATTGATTTGTAAATCATTAATATATATTATAATTAGTAGGTCGAGTTCAAAAACAGAAAATGTTAAAAAAAATCTAATAGGGTGGAAAGACTTCAATTAGATATTAACATGGATAAGGTTATGGTTTCTCGATAGAGGGTGGAAACGAAAAATATCAACGAAATAGAAGATGAGTTTTTCACAATTAAAATATAATTGATAAAATCTATCAGGGATAAGGTTATGGTTTTTTGAAATATGATTATCATAATATAAGAAAGGACAATTATTATGGCACTTGAATATACTAAATATTTCTATGGAAAGAAATCAGTAAAATAAAAATGTTTTTTTGATTTAAAAACGATAAAATAAAAAACTATATTTAATAATATATATAAATTATTTAAATTATAATTAAATAGATAATATTATAAGTAAATAAAACATTTAAAAATATGGTTAATGTATATATTTTATAATTTTTTTTTATAGATTATAAAATTATTATTATTATAAACATTATAACATACTAATCATTCTTGAACATTGAATTACTTAATTTCATGTTATTGGAGTTGGAAAAGATGTTTGAATTACTTAATTTCATGCCATTGGAGTTGAAAAAGATGTTATTCCAGTCTAAAAAGACAATAATGGAGGAGGAGATTATGTAGTTTTCAATAAAATGGAGAAAAAAAGTTATTAAAGGGTTTCATCTCTTCTTTGATGATGTGGGTTTGCCTTTTTCATGATGGTGGCGTTTTGCCTTTCTTATTCATGAAAATGATATGAAGGTTATTTGTTATAAAGTTAATAGTGTTTAGGGGAATATTGTGTATTTTTGAGTGAAGTGGGTTGTATAGTAATGTAGATGTCAAAGTAGAATATGTATTTAGAAAGGAAAATGATATCCAATACTTGTTATTTTGTGGAATTTAAAGAATCTTTAACTTTGACACTATGTAACATTGTTGTATCAATAGTGATCATTTGCTTTTGTTTAACAACTCTTTTTTTAACAAAAATAAAATAAATATAAGAAAGAAAAAATTGTAAAATAAATTAAATTAGTTATTTATTAAATTAATTTTTTTAAATTAAATAATAAAGTATAAAAATTAAAATAAATATAAGGAAAAAATTGAAAATTAAATTGAAATAGTTATTTATTAGATCAATCTTTAAATTAAATGATAAAGTATATGAAGTCATTCAATTTAAATAATAAAGTATATGATGTCATTCATTTATTTAAAGTGAAGATTCATTTTTCCCCAAAAATGAATAGAAAATGATTGATAAAAAATAAAGCTTAAAATTTGAAAGAGGTGGTAGATTTGAAAATGTGAAAAGAAATATATATGTTTTTTTTAAATAAAAATGTCTACCTATTAAAAGATACATATACATTATATTATTATTATTATTATTGTTATTATGTAGTATTTGTATTGTAATAGAAAATATGTACATAGTTTTGTAAAATTATTATCTATAGTTGACTACCTTAAATACTAGACCAAAAATAGTAAAGTAGAGAGTTAAGAACTTGTAAAATTAGAGGAGAGTATAATAGTCTCTCCCACCCCCTTAGTTATCCTCATATGTGGAAGGTGTTACTTTATAATTACCCTGACATTCACAGCCTGTGGTGAAGATGGAGCTATAAAAGTCCTCAATTTTGAAATTCATTGAAACCAAAAACATATGTCACCATTGCGCTCATATTATTGAGAAATTTCCAACAATACAAATTTTATCTCAATTAAACTTTTAGATTGAAAGTTGTGCTCATTTAAAGTTTTTTCCATTAACACCTGTCATGTCAACAAGAGGCCACCACATGGCACACTCATGCACCTTCATGTCCTTGCCACATTATCAATGGTCCAGTGTAGCACCCATATGACCACATTAGACTGTCGTGGAACCTACCAACTTATTTTTACCAACGGGTCTTGCAAGGCCCTCCCTACCATGTATTTCCATTTATCTCTATTATATTTGGTTTAAGGGTCAATATTTAGATGTATACCAACAAATTTTCCTTGGCACATTCCTCGAACTTTGAATTCATTCTATATTCAATACAAATCTAGGATTGGTCCCATATCCATCCCTTTAAAATTAATCCATCACGTAGTGTCGACCCCAGATACACTACACTCTTCACTGAAATATGAGTTCTTTCACAATTGGCTTTGAGCCTACAACCCCCATAACATGCCCTACTCTAGATAAAATTTATCCTGGTTGTTTTAAATCCAGATTCAGGCATTGACCATCCCAATGGGCCGCACCCCTGATGCACTTAAAAAATATAGATGCAGGCCTTTCTCGAAAATGCACTTGTGATATCTGGTTGGACACTCGATCCCAAATACATCCACCAATTGTGAGGAAAATCCACCTCCCTCGAAATCAAGATGAAACTAATACTTGAGACTTAATAAGGGTATCAAACCTTAGATACATAACTTGATCCAAGGCCATCCAACCCCCAAATTTTCCTGAATTTCCATCAATAACTTGACAGAATGTAATTTCCATCAAAATTCTATGAAGAAAACTTTTTCTATATAATTCCATGACTTATAAGAATAAGACTAAAATTTGATTACTGACCTTTAAGGAACTAGGTCATTTCCATGGTAGATTCAAGGCACTAACATGTCATCTTATATCAAATGTGGTGCAAAGAGGGGAAAAGACTCCAAAGACTAGATTTAATAGAACATTATAGACCATGCTACTCAATGAGTCTCCAGATATTACAACAATAAGTAGGTGGGCATGTTCATAGACCAACCACGCTACTTTTAAACTCATTTACTCATAGTTCTATCAGACTCATTTTTTAACACACAACACATAATTCATTCTATTCATAGGAAAAATTGTCTATAAGCTTACTTTATGGTAGTGAACCATCAAATCTAATGATTGAAATGTTGGTAAGAATGTTTACTAAGTGACCTCATGTAGTTAATCTCTACCATAGAAATTCCACTACAATTCATGATCCTTCTTAAAATTTACATAATGTTAAGAGTTCTATAAAACAAGAGCATATAAAACAATTTGTTGACCAAGCACATTTAATATTTGTATTAACCAATCAAGTTAATCATTTACACTCACATTCAAATATATTCAAGTCATTACACTTATATGAATGGTTGGAGATGGTTGTAAAGTGAAGGAGGAATTTCAACTCTCCACCCAACCATAGGCCAACTACACCACAGTGTTTGTTGTGGACAATTACTGTAATTAAAGAACTTTGGAAGAGATTCCCCATGGAGGTGGGTCATGAATTGATGACTAGTTTTTTATCACTTGCGAACAAGAAGCGATTGCCTTGGGGACCATAGAATACCACTATCACGTACCCAACACAAGAATTGGTGAACACATTTCCATACTTCTGTGTTCGACAGTCAAAGAAATATTTAGGACTTCCCCTCCTCTATCATCCTATAAATTCTAATGTCTCGCCAATCACATGCCATCCAAATGTGTTGGGCAGGATTCCTCATAGATGCCTAGTTCCACGGTTGGTGATTAGATGAAAGAAAGTGACATGTCTGACGAAAGATGCAAGAAATACAATGAAGATGAACGGTGGCTTCTTGAGATTTTGGGCCTTGTGTAGCAATGTCACAAATGCACTCCAAACCATGGTAAGTTTAATATGACAAGCTCCAAATATGGAAAATAAGCTAAAGGCTTGTAGATCAAATACAAACTATGGTTGTTAAGTGTGAAGGCTCGTACAAATATATATCAATGGGGGAGGCAGATACAAAGTATCTTGGATGAGTGACCTATATGAACAACTAATCCATTTTAGTAGGATTTTTTGGGATAATGAATTGCCCTACCACCACTCACATTCTATTAAATGTTTTTGTTCGAGTCCATATGCTTCATGAGAGTAGATTTCCCTATTTCATGGGCATAGAGTTCCCTTATATTTTGTCATTCATCTTAATCTATGTCCAAAATAGCATAAAGTTTGTTTGAAAATTCTCTAAAGTTCTTCGCATTGTTGAGATATTAATCTAACTTTCTGCTAGGTGTCATGATATTTAATTCCATTGTCTACTAGGTGTCATGATATTTAATTCCATTGTCTGCTAGGTGTCATAGTCAGTTTACATTCCCTTGGGTTTAGTTGAGTTTAGTAGTAGCTTCTCCAAACATTTATTATTACTTGTTTTGTTGTCTCCTATGTAGTTTTATTTAACTGATTTTGAATGATGAGAAGAGTAGTTAGCTCCATTCCAGTTTTCAAGTTCCTTCTCTCTCTATTTCCACCTCTTCGTTTTTTGTTAATCTCAACTTGTACAAGTAGTGGCATGTACAATGCCTAGTCTCTCTCTCTTAAATTCAGATACATTTTTTCCCAAAGGCTTTGTGAAAATATATGCAAGTCAATCTTTAGAACCACAAAATGCAAGTAATATGTCTCCTTCGTTGACAAGTTGTTGGATGAAATGAAAATGTATGTCAATGTGCTTTCTTTTTTTGTGAAAGACATGAATTTTTGATAAAGAAATTCCAGAATTATTATCACAGTAAGTCGGAGTTGGCTCCTTCTGAACGTCTAAAAGATCTTCCAATAGTCTTATTAGCCAAACTTCTTGACAATTTGTTGAAGAGGCAGCTACATACTCTACTTCTGCTAAAGATATTGAAATAATTGGTTATTTCTTGGATGCCCATGAAATAAGATTGGTTCCAAGATAAACAACATACGTTGAGGTGTTGTTGATGGTGCTAGATGCTACCAACATACACATGATCTCTTTGATATAAGGTCCCAACAAGAACTTACACCATTTGGTGTAGGAGTCCCATTCAGAATATGACCCAACTGCCATTTACTTAAAGATATGCCTTGGCTTTAGCTTTCAGCATGAGAGAGGAGTGCAATGGTCTTTTTGAATGAGCAAGCTAGTATGCCTTACGTATTTTCAATTGTTGATGTATCCAGGTTCTTCTACTGCGAGGCAAGGAAAATTTTAACGATGGAAATTTATTTTAAAGTTTAGAAACTTTGGCAAATAATACTAGTCTGTAATATGCAAATTGTAAAACGTCTAATGCTTGTTCTTTTTAAATATTTATATCTTTTATTATTTTACATTAGTCTATATAAAATTTTGGTGATTTTCAAGGTAAAATACTTTTATCATATAAAGTTTGGGTGAATTATTTTTAGAAAAAATGGAAATGGGCGAACCTTTTTTTGGAAAAACCATGAAAAATTGGCCCACCTGTGAATATTAGCCCCTGCAATTTTCCCTGTTGCGGGGGGGGGAGGAATTAAGTGATCCTCTCAAGAGAGAAGTAATAGTACTACTCTAATGGATACACTCACAAGATAGAAAGGTTCATCTAAAATCAAGCGAAATAGTTCAGAAGGATGTGACAATCATTATAATCATAACAACACATTTCCAACAAGGAGCACTGAAGTAACTAAAATAGTTTAGTTAATCCAGTACTTAATGAGACAAAACATGAACCATAAACATTTAATGTATAGTCTTAGAAAAATTCAAAATCCATGAGTGAAAACGTGTTGGGTTCAAAAGGATTCAATATTAAGTAAAAGTCCCAAGATACATAAATGCAATGAACACCACTAGCTCCAATAGTGGAGCATTAGAGCCATAACTTGCTCCCCAAAAGTACTAAATATATCTCTCTAATGCCTTATGGGAGAAGCCAAGGTTAAAATTCCTTTAAATGAGGAATAACAATCTATTTATATCTTGAGGGATGGCCTTTCACATCCTCATGACTCTTGACTTTCTAACTTCTATGACTATAGGACTTCTACAACCTTTGGAATTCCAAATGACTTTTGGAATTACATATGAATTTTGATATTACATGTCTTTTGGACTTTCGTGACTCTTTAGTTCATACATGACTCTTGAGCCTCAATTCATTTGTCCTTTAAAATGATTACAATAATACATCATGACCTCCACATCATCATATGATGAAACTAGACATGTCACTATCTTGGATGACTGGGACTGACAGTGACTGATGACTTGGAATGTCTCTAGTGGTGACATAGTTTCCAATGTATTTGATCTTTGCTTATATTCTGATCATGTCACTTCAACCCTACAAAGGGTCTTCAACCTTGGAGTCTTTGGGGTGCTTTGATCATCAAGTTTCAAGCGTGTCGTTGTAACTTTATGTTCTTCCTTTATTTATCCTCTTTACCTGATCTTCCTCATATATGCTTGCCATGAGGTCCCTAGAACACCTATTTTTTCAATCACACATGACGATAAACCAGTAGCCTAAAAATCTCCTATTCCACCATGTTTTGTGTAGCGTTTCATGTTTATGCCTTTTCGCTACGCTCAAAAGGGTCAAAAGTGCCTCGAGGTGCGTGGGCACACTTTGAAAAGCTGAAGGATTGAAGAGGAGGAGATTCAAGGCTTTGACACATGGTCGTACACTTAAGACGGAGGGGGAAGGAGCAGGGCGTACTCGCGAAGGCTGATGGATGAGGATTTATACCTTTAGGGTGTGCTCATGTGCTTAAGAGTCCTCAAGAAGGGCACAAGGCACACTCTTGAAGACTAAAGGTTGTGGCTTTATGCCTTCGAAGTGTGCTAGTGTGCTCAAGTGATTCAGGAGGTCATAGTGTGCATAGAGCAAGGTTGAAGGACTGAGCTTTGGGTCTTCAGGGTGCACTAGTGCACTCAAGGAGGGCACACTTCTTCAAGTTGAAGAAGTATGCATAAGGAAGAATTTTCCATTTTAGAGGGTGCATTTCAGAACAAGGAAGGAGATTCATGCTTTGGGAGTGTGCCCAAATCTCAAGGAGGGCATAAAGCATGCTTCCAAACAATGAAAGATCTCCCATCAAGGCTTCAGAGTGCACTTGTGTGCTCTTGGACATAATGGGATTGCTTTGCAACCAAATTTTTTCTAAGTCTAGGTGATAAGGAAAATGGGTGAATAGGATGAGTTTAGACATAGGACAAAGAACACACACACTAACGCATTGATAAAACTTAAAAATGATTAAACAACAATGAATATACATCAAAACACCACTTTCTACATGTTCCCCAAGTATTACAAGTGAAGTGTGTGCAACTTCAACCCAAAAGTGTTGTTTTATGACAATAAAGATGTTACGACCATGAGATGCACCAAAATATGCTCTCAATGCAACAATATTCTAGACCATTCAGGAAAAGCTAAACATATAGAGCAACATGAAACGACACTTAACAACCGAAGCGACACTTGGTACGACAATGAAGTAGGATCCAAAATTCGAATGTAGTGAAATTTTGGAGGGTGTTGTAGCAACGACAACACTTGGCAGCATGATGGGCAAATTTCATCTTATCTATTCGGGTATAGCTTTCCACTAAGGGTCATACCTTCAGAAAGTATTGATTTCCCTAAGTTCCCATTTCGACCTGTTTTTATACACATCATCTTACTTTTCTCTACTTGGTCGAAACACATATAGAAGATATACTATATCACAATTGTTTCGATATAGGGAGAGGGTAATGTGCATGACGAGATTCTAATTTTCAGAGTGTGATTTTTCATCTTTGGTGTTGCTCCACTACCATTAGGCCTAGACAGTACCCTAATGAAGTCACTTCATTTCAACAAACATTTATTCGCTTCTAGTGAACCTGGACAATACCCCGATGAAGTCGCTTGCTCCACCTCCCTGCGCAAGAAGCCTTTCTCTTATTTCACTCTTTAATTATTTATTTTAATAGAAATGTGTATTGGCACTTATTATTTTCAACGGGAGAAAGAGGGATCCTCATTTATTGAGAGAAGAGAAGGTTTCCCCTTTAGAGAAGTATATTTATACGTTTGATTTTAGTTTCCTCGCATTAGATTTTCCCCTTATCCCTTCTCTACTAGATTGGACAAGCATTAACACACAAGTAGACTTATACCAAGTGGAGTATTTCAGATATAAGTATAAGCACAAATCTAATAGGTTCCCCCAAGGTTATCTTATTGGATGAATTGTATTTTCCATCTGAACTTAGCTCAAACCTATGGAAATTCCCAAACAAAGAAGGAGAACAACAGAAAGTCAAGTGTTGTAGTTATCACACTTCTCTTTAATTGTACTAAAAATCCTCTTGAGCCATGCACTTTACACAAGGGTATTATTTATGTACACATACCGACCAACAAGACATAACACGAAATGACTACATGATAAATAAGCAGACATAAACAAAAGGAAATAAGAAAAATAATTGTATAAGAAGCACAACTTGTAGCTATTATTGGAAATAATTTTTTAAATCTCGGCCATTTATGGGAAGGGGGTCAATCCTCTGATATAATTATTTTAGCTTAAAGGAATTATGGTCGCGCTTTTCAACAACAATAGGTGGTTCAATCCATAAAGGCTTGATATTTGTGTGTTTACTTTTATCTTCATGCGGTTTGTCCCATTTCAAAATAGGTCTCCCACATCAAATATCTTAGCCTCTACTGATTTTCTGTCAAACTAGTGCTTCACACAATCCTCATGTATTGCAAAAAATTCTTTCGATTTACACCTTTCTTCCTCAAGTTTAAGTAGTGTATCTATCCTCCTCTGAACCAGGAGGCAAGGTTTTCATTTTGATTCTTGAGAGAGTTAAAGGCCAGAAGATACAGGTTCGGAGGTAGGATAACTTATTTACCATAAACCAAAAAGTAGGGCGAGGTTTTCAAGGAAGATTTATGGTTAACAGGGTCATCCCATACAACATTAGTCAAAGCCTTGTGATAGTTCCTTTGTTCAAAGAAAATGGTCTTATTTATTATATGGATAAGATTTTTATTTGTTAATTCAACCAGACCATTTCCCTAGGGATAGTAATTTAGTGAATGCTTCAAAACAATCCCATTCTCTAATGCAAATTCATAAAGTTTTAATGATGAAAAACATGTTGCATTATCAAATAAAAGTAACGTAGGAACGCCAAACCTGGTTATGATCTTATGTTGTAGAAAGTGGATAACTTCCTAATCATTTACTTCTCTAAGAGGAACTGCTTCCGACCACTAGGTAAAGTAATATGTTTTTGTTAGTATATATTGGTGTTGCTTTAATGAATGAGGAAGAATTTCTCCAATCACATCAAGGCCCCATTGTTGGAATCATCTGGCCTCTGATCACAGTCGACATATCTCTAACATGCTTTGCACTTGTAGACATAAGCGTGAACATCCTTAAATAGAGTGTGCCAATAATAACCAACCCTAGTAACCTCATGTGTTTTGTTGTCACCCGCATAATGGTCACCTGCTGGATAATCATGTAAAACTCTTCAAACCTTCTTTGTATCTTGTGGCTCAAGGCACCTCAACAAGACACAATTGTGGTTCTTTAAAAAAATAACACCATGAACCAATTGGTAAGATGAGGATTTTAAATGAATTTCCCTTTCCTTCTTATTCGATAACAGTGAGCGAAAGGTGCTATACTCCAAAAATTGTAGTAGATCTGCATACCAAGGCACCGTAAATGTGGACTAAGGAAAACTTTCAATATTGTACATCATGATTTCCTACTCCCACCGTGACAAATCTTGTTTGGGAGCATCTCTTGCTTTGGTGGCTAGCTTACAAAGGCCATGATCCTTTATGGTCTGAACTTATTTGAATTCCAAGTCATACTCTTCAAGAAAGGTCTTCTAGTTAGCCCTCTTCTCACCGAGCACTTGTTGAATGGAAAATATTATGACTGTTCGATGAGGTTCAAATATAATCATGTGGGATTTCAATATGTAGGCCCTGAAATACTTAACTTCCTTGTATACTGCATATGCCTTTTTATCAATGGCTAGATAATTTAATTCAGGCCCTTGTAGACTAGCACTCATAAATGAAATCGGTCACTCATTTCCTTCGTTATCTTCCTAAGTTAACACAACCACAATTTAGAAATTTGAAGCGAACGTATAGAGCAAAAAAATCTTGCCATAATCTAGAATGAAAAGTGTAGGTGCATCGACAATAACCTGCTTTATCTGAGTGAAAGTGTCTTTCTTATGTTTGTCCCATTTGTATACTACATCTTTCTTAATCATTTCTTGTATAGGTTTCACTATCTAAGCACAATTAGAGATGAATTTCCTCAGGAAATTGCTTTTGCCTAAGAAATATTGCATGGCTTTCTTATTCACTAGGAACGAGATCTGTGTAATAGCCTTAACTCTCTCATGATGAATGTTGATTTAATTGTTTTCTATGATGTGCCACAATAAAATCCCTTCAGACACACCAAAGACACTCTTCTTGGGATTAAGAGAAATCCCATACTTTGGGCAACTCTCATATATCTACTTTAGATGACATACGTGATGTGATCATTTCTTGGAGAACATGGTAACATCATCTAAATATACAACAATTATTTGACCTATAAGGCCACAAAAGGCGATGTCCATTTTTCTTTGGAAAGTTGCACCAACATTTATTAGTCCAATGGCATCCTCTTGAAAGTGAACATTCACCATTTAGTCTGGAAGGTAGTCTTTAATCGGTTAGGTTCCACGACTAGCACTTGATTATAACTTGAAAATCCATCTAGTAGTGAAACATTTCAAACCTAGATACTATCTGGTGTATTTGCTCCATGGATGGAACTTGATAGTTATCTTTATCAGAAGTTCGTTTGAGATTCTGAAAATTGACACATAGACATATTTTATCTGACTTCTTTCTTACTGGGACCAAGTTAGAAGCCCATGTGGAATCTCTAACTTTAAATATGATTTAGGCATCCATCAACTTTCTCAATTCCTTCTAGATAAGGGGTTCCAGTGTTGGATGAACTTTTCATAGTTTATGCTGGAACATTTTCACCCCTTCTTTTATAAGAATTATGTGTTGGACGATACAAGTGTTATAATTCCTTAAAACATTGTATGTCCATACGAACACATCTCGATACTGCTTGAATAAGAAAATAAATTCTTGTCATTCTTGTTGATAACAACAAATATTGAGGTTCACATACTTCGGATCTTGTTGGGTTCCCCAGTTGACTTGTTCAGATGCTAGCTTTGAACTATGAGTCTTAGAGTTGGTTGGTCTTCTAAACTAGTTTTTTTCATCATATAATTTCTGCAGAGACACCACACCTTTTGGCATCACATTTCCTCTCGTTGCATTGGATGCTTCCTGAAGAGCCTGATTGTGCTCATACTCCTCGATGGCAGCATCTTTGAATATATCATCATTAGCCATAAAGTGTAGTATCTTTTGGTTGTCATTAAAAATGCGTAAATTAGTAACATTGTCTGGCATAGATGGTTTATATAAAAATTTTGTACAAAAACAAATTTTCAATGGCAAAATCATAGTAGATGCATTTGCTAATGCATCTGCTACTTCATTTCTAACTCTAGGAACAAAGACAATATTGAAAGCTTTAACATGATTTATCAAATGTCATACTTCCTACTAGGAGTTTTTAAGATGTGGGGAAACAAAGTGTATAGTGTCTCATACTTGACGAGTGACTGCTCTTGAGTCATCGATTACCTTTAGAGACTCTACATACATGTTTATAGCTTTCTTCAATCCGAGTACAAGCGCTTCATATTCTTCAATGTCATTGGTGCACTCAAACTCCAAACGACATGTAAGGATATGCTTCTCATTGCTTGTTCTGTATGAACACATCCTGCTATGGAACCATCCTATGTATTTGAACCATCAAAATATAAAGACCAAATATTATGAGCTACTAAGCTACTTACTATACAACTATTATTAATATTATGACTACTATGTACATATATATTACAATTTTCATTTGCACCAACTGAAGAACAAAAAATGGGTTCCAGCTATGTATTTGGTGGAGTGGGTGATGGTTGTGCCTAACAACACCTAAGGTCAATTTAGAGAAACAAATTACCAAAAATAAAATCAACAAAAGGGAGAGTCTTGTTATGTCCCTCAAGTGGTGTCACGGTGTGCTTCATGTATGACTTAGTGTTCGCTTGAATCTAATTATTCCTGCCCTTATATGAAAGCCACAAATGTGACCAGTCTGTTGTGAAATATCCCTGTAATTTGCTAGACCAGACTCTGCGAAGTAATACACCATAGCTTTTGGTATGTCCACAATTACAATATTTCTACATTCGTGAAACGTTCATCCTTCGATAATCTGACAAACACATTCCTTAGCTCCAATAGCGAGGATGAGTCTTTTCTAGCTAGATGATTTGTGCATCAATTTTCTCCCATTTTGTATTTATTTTTCTTTGCTACTGATAAAGGAATTACATTTACAAATTCACTAGAGTCTACTAAACAATTGTGGACATTATAATTAAAAATTTCAAACATTAAGAGAAATAGAGGGCAGAGAGTATTAGCTTCCAATGTTAAAGCATTTACTACATATTCAATGTGACCAGAAAGATTACCTAACACCTTTAACAATTTAAACTTTGAAACGGGAACTGATAAGATTACCTGTTTTGTTGAGGTAGCAAAAAAGTCAACTGATTTTGAAAAGTGGTGATGGAGAATACACTTTTTGTTTTTCGGAGCATATTTTTGACACTTTAAATTTTCTTATGTATATAAATATTTGTTTTTAGATGTCAGTGATTTTCATGCTGATTTTGAAATGTGTTGATGCAACATCAACCTTTTTTTTAGAGGGCTTATTTTTGACACTTTAATTTTTTTAATGTATTAAGTGTGGATATTTTTTTTAAATGTTATTTTTTTGACACTTTAAAATTTTTATGACCAATTTTTTTTTAAAATCATTATTACTTAACAAATTTTCTAGTTATCTTATTTTCCTTTTTTTAAATGTTGATT
>APFE030366125.1:14303-25047 GCA_000404065.3 Pinus taeda | reverse complement strand
ATTTTTTTAGTTTGTTAATTCTTATCTTTTATAGGTTAATTTGTTTTTTTTTTAATATATGCTTTTATTTACGTTTTGTTATTTTTTAAACTTTTTTTGTTTTTGTTTTTTTCATTGTTTTAAGTTTTGTTTTTATTTTTAATTTTATGTTTTCATTATTCTTTTGAAATTTTAATGTTTTTCGGAGTCATGATAAAATCTCTTACGCCATTATTTCAAAATGTTGAAAATTTACCTTAAAAAAAGAAGTGTTATTGCAACATCAACACTTTTCGTTTTGAGAGTGTTTTTTGCACAATTTTTGCACAAAAAATTGGTTTTCACTATCATTTTTCATACATGTTGAAAATTTACCCTAGAAAAAAAAATGTTATTCCAGCATCAACACCTTTAGTTTTTACCACTGTTTTTCATGCTTTTTTTTTGGTTTTTTGGCTAGAGTTCTCATTTTGAGTTTACTGTTCCTGTTTCAAAGTTTACATTGTTCTTTTAAGAGCAAGAAGCTTTATAACCTGTTGAAGGTTGATACAAGGTCTGGATGATAATTTCATGCTAGCATGCAATATTAGCAAGCTCATAGATGGAAATGTTAGCTCACATCCTCTTCATATCTTCCACAATGTTATAGTGAATTGTTTCTCCTAGGGCAGGAAATGTTGAAGTGTCTGGAGGGGTGGCTTTACTTGACACTTCTGGACTACTACTTACCACCCAAGGAAGTTTTCTTGGACTTAGCTGCATCTCGAGAGTTACTCAGTGTACTCTGAGCATGATTGACATGTGGCGACATTCTTCTCAATAATTTCTCTTTCATCTTTTTCCTAGTCAATTCTTGTTCAAATATAGGCCCTTTTCTCATTAGACTATATCGACCATTCTGCTTAAGAGGGGGGGGATCATTCTGTAGTGGTTCCTTAACATCCTTCTTATCAGCATTGAAGATACAATGATATGCATTTACTCCATGTCAAACACCTTTGTTTTCTTCGACTGCCACATGTTATTTTGTTTCCTATGCTTGTTCTATCTACTCATATGTTAATAGTGTCTACAATGTGTGCATCGAGAGCATTCATGTTGCGATTTCACAGAGGGAATGTTCTTTCTAAATGATATTTTTGATGAAAAGAACAATAATTATCCATGCAAATACTTTCTCTGTTCATCACGAAATTCGAAATTTGTGCAGACTTGGTGGGTTGATTGTTGTCATTACTATTATTCCTTCGAAAAGGAAAGGACGTGGGAGGCTTGCTACTAGTGGAATTCTCACCTGACATTTTCTTTAGTTCTCAAATTTCATTGGTGAGCGTCTTCACCATCTTAGTCAAGATCTCAATATCTTATGGTTCCTTCTCTTTAGCCTTACTAGAAGAAGGTTATGACTTCTTACTAGTCTCTTTGGAGTCCTTTGATTTCTCATCACTTGTAATGACCCCAATTGCACGTAAGTCCTTCTCAACAACAATTGCTTCAGTAAATTTTAAGACCAAAGTTGTTTTTGCAACTCACTTTACAAATTGGGAAATACTAGTGGGTAAGGAAGCTGTGTAATAATTGATAATGATTGAATCATGTGGTTGGGTGTTTGGGGGAAATTTATTCAATAGACCATTAAATCTCCTATTAAAATATTTCACTTGTTCCTTTTCCCCATATATACTTTTGAGTTCTTTGAGTAGCATGATGGGAGTTTTGTCGTTAACAAAATTTTCAAGTAACATTTTTTTGAGCTCCCTCTTCGTGTGGATCGAATTGGTAGGAAGGCTATGGTACCATGATGTCTCTCTTCCTTCTGGTGTATATGGTAAAATCCTAGAGGCAACATCATCGTACCTCATCCCCATCATTCTTAAATGCAAGTAAAAGTCATCGAGGTATTCTTATACATTTATCCTCTTGTTAGGATCATACTTCACAAGAAACATTTCGAGATGCCTAGGAATCTTATGCAGGTTATTCGAAAGTGAAGGAGACCCTCCAGCCATCCAATCCAAATCCTAGTTTGTCATGTCCTCGTCTCTTCATTCTTCCTTCTCATCTGAATCAGAAGAGTCCTCACCATTTAATATGCAGAAGAGGTCCTCATAAAGAACAATTGTATCATCCCCGAATTCTTTGCTAAGAGGTGGAATTTGTTCTTGGTTTTCAAAACTATTTGTGGATTCCACCAACCCTTCCAAGGTGGAAAAGACCAAATATTCAATTGTGGAAACCAAGATACTAGTACTAGTTGTCTCTTTGTGCTTCATAAAATGTGGAAGGTCCTATGCTCCAGGAATTAATCTGATAGCTTTTGAGAATTGACAAATTATAGGTCAAATTGTCTAGATCTACTCGTAAGTAACTTCCCAAGTTGGTTCTCATCTCGAATGAGAATATCATCCTACTTCAGGGACTGGATTAGTGCTCGAAGTATTGCTACCTTGACCAGAAGAAGAATGATATAGGAGTGTGAAGTGATCATCCATAACAAATTGGCAACCCTCCTTCTAGCACCAGAATGTTTACGGTGATGGATAGCACCAACTTACAGGGGATCTCCCCAATATAAGGTCCCAACTAGACCGTACACCATTTGGTGTAGGATTCCCATCTCGAATAGAAACCGACTACCATTTACTTAAATATATTCCTTGGATTTAGCTTTTAGCATGAGAGACAGTTGTAATGGTCCTTTTGAATGAGCAAGCTAGTATGCCTTATGTATGTTCGATTGTCGATGTATCAAGGTTCTTCTACCATGGGGGAAAATGAAGTGAGCCTCTCAAGAGAGAAGTAATAGTACTACCCTAATGCAGACACACACGAGAGAGAAAGGTTCATCTTACATCAAGCGAAATAGTTCACAAGGATGCGCCGATCATTATAAGCATAACAACACATTTCTAACAAGGAGCACTGAAGTAGCGAAAATAGTTCGACTAACTCAGTACTTAATGAAAACAAACATGAACCATAAACATTCAAAGAATAGTCTTAGATACATTGACAATAAATTCATGAAAACATGTTGGCCTGAAAAGGCTTCAATATTAAGCAAACGTTCCAAGATAGATAAATGCAATGACCACCACTAGCTCCAATAATGGAGCATTAGAGCCACTACTTTCTCCCCAAAAGTACTAACTCTGTATCTCTAATGCCTTATGGGAGAAGGCAAGGTTAAAATTCTTTACATGAGGAATGAGGATCTATTTGTAACTTGAAGAATGACTTTCACATCCTCGTGACTCTTTGCTTTCTAAATTCTAATGACTGTTTGACTTCTACAATCTTCGGGATTCCAAATTACTTTTGTAATTACATATGACTTTTGATATTACATTTCTTTTGGACTTTCGTGACTCTTTATTTCATACATGACTCTTGGCCATCTAGTAATCTTTCATTTACAATTATTAAAGTAATACATCATGACCTCCATGACATCATATGATGAAACTAGAGACGCCACTATCTTGGATGACTGGGACTAACAATGACTGATGACATGGACTTTCTCTAGTGGTGACATGGATGCCATTGTATTTGCTCCTTTTTCATCTTCTGAACATGGTGCTTTCACCCTCTAAAGGGTATTAAATCTTGGAGTCTTTGGGGTGCTTCGATCATCAAGTTTCACGTGTGTCCTTGGATCGTTTCGTGCTTTATTTATCCTATTTGCCAAACCTTCCTCATGTATGCTTTCCATGAGGTCCCTGGAACACAAGTTTCTACAATCACTCATGATGAGCAATCATCAACTTGAAAATCTCCTATTCTACCATGTTTTGTGTAGAATTTCATGTTTATGCCTTTTTGGTGCACTCAAAAGTTATAAAAGTGCTTCAGGGTGCACTTTGAAAGGATGAAGTGCTGAAGAGGAGGAGCTATGGGGCTTCAACATGCTCTCATGCACTCAAGGGAAGAAAGCAATCAAGGTAGGGCACATTTCACAAGTTTGGAGGATGAAGGGCAAGGATTTAGGCTTCCCGAGTGTGTTGCACGCTCAAGGGAGAGGGGGAAGGTGCAGGGCGCACCCATGAAGGCTAAAGGCTAAGGCTTCACGCCTTCGGGGTGAGCTCATGCACTCAAGAGGCCTCAGGAAGGGTGCAGGGTGCATACTTTAAGGATGAAGATGGGTGCCTCATACCTTTTGAGGCGAGTGCACTCAAGAAGTTTAGGAGGGAACATGGCACAGAGGGGAAGGCTAAAGGACTGACCTTTAGGTCTTCAGGGTGTGCTAGTGTGCTCAAGGAGGGTGCAGTTCTTTGAGTCAAAGGAGTGTGCAATTCTTTGAGTCAAAGGAGTGTGCTCAATGAAGACTTAGTCATTTTAGAGGGTGCAGTTCGTAAAAAGGAAGGGGATTCATGCTTTGGGAGTGCACCCAGCTCTCAAGGAGGATGCAGGGTGCACTTTCGAACAATGAAGGATCTCCCATCAAGGCTTCGAGGTGTTCTTGTGTGATATTGGCCTTAATGGGTTTACTTTGCAATCAAAATCTATCTAAGTCTGGGTGATAAGGAAAAGTGGCAAACAAGATGAGTTTAGACATAGAACCAAGCACAATGCACACTAACTCATAAAACAAAAATTAGACAAACTTGATCAATAGTGAATATATATGAAAATGCCACTTTCTATAGGTTACCCAACTATTACACGTGAAGTGTGTGCAACTATGGCCCAAAAGCATCGTTTTATCACAACAAAGATGTTATGACCATGAGATGCACCAAAATATGATCTGAGCTATGCGACGACACTTGATACCTTTCAAGAACACTTAAACATATAGAGAAACATGAAACGAAATTTAACGACTGAAACAACACTTGGTACAATAATGAAGTAGGCTTAAAAATTCGAATGTAGCGAAATTTTGGAGGGTGTTGTAGCAGCGACGACATTTGGCGACACACTGCGAAAAATTTAGCTTCTCTATCTGGGAGTAGATTTTAGTTGAGGGTCATACCTTCAAGAAGTATTGATTGCCCTAAGTTTCCCTTTTGATCCATTTTTATACATAGCATCTTACTTTTCTCTACTTGGTTGAAACGCATACAAAAGATATATTATATCATAATTGTTTTGATATAGGGAGAGGGTAATGTGATTGATGAGTTTATGATTTTCAGAGTATAAGTATTTTTCTCTGGTGTTTCTCTTCTTCCAGCAGACCTCGACGGTACCCCAGTGGAGTCACTTCAAGAGCACAAGCATTGATTCGTTGTTAGCGAGCCTAGACACTACCTAGTTAAGTTGCTTGCTTCACCTCCCTGCATAGGGATCCTTTCTCTTCTTTCACCATTTATTTATTTATTTTAATAGAATTGTTAATTGGCATTTATTATTTTCAATGGGAGGAAGAGGGATCCTGAATTATTGAGAGTAGAGGAGGTTTCCCCTTCAGAGAACTATATTTCGACCTCTTATTTTAGTTTGCTCACATTAGATTTTCCCCTTTTCCCTTCCCTAATAGATCGGACAAGAATTAACACACAAGCAGACTTATACCAAGTGGAGTAGTTCAGATACCAGTATAGGCACGGATCTAATAGGTTTCACCAAGTTTCTCCTATTGGATGAATCGTATTTTCCATCTGTACTTAGATCAACTATGGCATTTCCCAAACAAATAAGGAGGAAAATAGGGAGCCAAGCATTGTGGTTTTCACACTTCTCCTTAATTGCACTTAAAATCCTCTTAAGCCATGCAATTTACAAAATGGTCTTATTTTTGTGCACGGGCCGACTAACAACACATAACATGACATGCCTACATAAAAAATAGACAGACAAAAACAAAAGGAAAGAAGCAAAACAATTGTACATGAAGTGCAACTTGTAGCTACTATTGGAAATAATGTTTTAAATATTAACCATTTATGGGAAAGGGGTCAATCCTCCTATCTAATGATTTTAGCTTAAAGGAATTATGGGGTTAAGTCCCTATACTACTAGTGTAACCCATTATTGTTATTATTGAAACACCCTTACTATATTGTTGCGCCCATGTTTTCCCCATATGGTTATTATTGTGCCCCATAAAAGCCCACTATTGTTATTGTTGTGCCCTTACATTATTAATGTAATTTCGGCTCTGATTATATTATGACCCCTTTGATTCCTATATATAGAAAGGAAGCCTTGTCATTTGTATCATCCAAGAATTGTTCATTTGTGTAATGTAAAGGAGGTTGTGCCCTCTAAGAAGCTGATTTTGAATTCGTTGATCTATCTTTTCTATCTTTTTGTGAGCCAGTTTCATAACATTTGGTATCAGAGCCTTGGATTCTAGGGTTTTGCTGCGCCAAACATGTCATCGTGGCATTTTTGTTATAACGTTTTTGCTACGAATTTTCAGAAGCTAAAAAAAAACCAATTGAGTCGAAATAGTTCTAAACCTCGGTTTTGAATTTAAGATCTTGTCTCGCTATATTTTCAGAGATATGATATGAGGAATTTAGGGTTTTTACAAGCTCCAAAATTCCATCTAAAACAGGTCATCCTCACATTTTTCGCTATAAATTTTTTTATATGAATATGATACATATATGAATGATGATTATATATATAAAATGAATAATAACTTTATATAGAGTAATGATATTTTTTATTTTATTAATATATTTATTATATAATAATAATAATAATAATTGTGGATTAGTTTGATAATGACTAAATAAATCATAATAAAAATATGTAAATATAAAATTATAAATTAAAAAATATATTTCTTAATCTTATTTAAGTTCACAAGATAGCCATAATATCTTAGACAACCAATAAACTAAAACCATTTACATGCCAGATTTCGACTCTGCATATTGCTAATGTGACGAAATTAATATGATAGTCATCTACATAAAGCAATACAATGGATGATCAATATGGAATAAAAAATACTACGAAATTAAAGCTACGATGGACAGGTATCTTGACACTAAAGGGAAGCCCTCACTTATTGGTGTGGGACGAGTTTGATGGGCAGTCCATTGACAGGGTTAGGCATAGGGTCCACAATCACTTTCTCACCCGGATTCACCAAACTCCACTTGAAAGTCTTCACAATATTATGGATAAAAACCAGTATTTCCATCTATGCAAACTCATTTCCTACGCACATTCGCAGGCCACCTCCAAACGGGACAAACGTGTAGGGAGGAGGGCTGTCTCCTTCAAATCTCAATGGATCGAATTTTTCAGGGTCGCTGAAATACTTGGATTTCTTATGGGTCGAATTGACGGTCCAATACAACTGTTCATTACAACCAATAATAGTAGTAAATAGTTAATCTCAGTCAAACTGTGAAACAAGGGTTTGAGGAAGGGACTCACCTTCCATCCTTTAGGGATTGTGAATCCCTCATATTTGAAGTCTTTGATAGCCTTGCGAAAACTTCCTTGAACGGTAGGGCATAGTCTAAGCGTTTCCTGAGCAACTCTCCACGAGTACTTCATCCTTTGGAGATCCTCCCATTCTAGAACTTTCCCTGCCTCCTTTGAACCTGCTATATCCAGTTGCTCTGGATATATCAAATGAAACTTATTAGTTTAAGAAATGTGTATCTCCTAAACGGTCTGTAATTTGGATACCAAATGATATAACTGCTTATAAAAGACGAAATAAACTTAATTTTGCACCCAGAGAAGTTAATTTCTCTTCTGTTGAAAGTGTAATTCCAACTACGCATCGGGTGAAAGAGTGCAGCGACCCCAGTGACTTCAGCGATGAACATTTCGGCGGTGAGCAGTTCGGCAACACAGACTCCAGCGATAAGCGATCGCCGATATCGCATCGGCGAAATGGAAGTGGGGAATTATAAAGTTTCTTTTGTTATTTGCGATATGCGATCGCCGATATCACATCGGCGTATCGCTATCGACATTTTAAGTGGGGCATAACCTTTTACAAATGAGAAATCGCCGATGGGCCGGACCCAACGATGGTATTAATTTTTTTTGATAGATTGTCGGGTCCACAGTATTTTCGCAATCGGGGAAACCAAGGGTGCACACTTTTTCATATATGCTTGCTATGCGATGAAGCTTGAACCCGATGGATTTCCAAAACCATATTGTATAATGGTTGAAGTAAAAGCCTGCAAATGAATTCAACATGAAGTAAAAGTTACATTACCGTAAGTTTTGTCAGTAAAACAGTAAATGCAAATTTACTGAGGGTTGGTAAGTTTTAGGTGAAGTTTTTAATTTTATCATTTTTATTTCAGCGGGAGTATGGGCACAAGTAAATGTCAGTAAAATCATTTAATTTTTATTATCTTCTTTTATGGCAGCATGGCAAGTAAAAATGTATGTAAGTTTTCTGGTTGTCATATATAAATGTAATGTTTCATTTTTTTGGTCTATGTGTGCAATTGAAAAGGTAGGCACAGCAGTGCGTATGTAATCTTCAGAATATGCAAAAGGAAGCACACAGCAAAGTAAGGCACAACAGTGTGTATGTAATGTTCTGAATATGCAAAAGGAAGCACACAGCAGTGTGAAGAATATCTCTGTGTAACTTTCACACAGCAGTAAAATATTATTGGTGAATCCCTCTCCGAGAGAGGAAGATCATAATCTGTAACAGCAATTTCTTTTTAATGAATAGAAATCCTTGAAGTGCAAAACTCTGTCCGCTACTCAGAAATTTTTATTTGTTTTCCGCTGTGTTAAAAATCCTGTGGCAAAACAGAGCATTGTCTCTGTGTACAAGTTTTTTTTTGTTTTTGGGATTTTACCAGAAAAATTCCCCAACAGTGGTATCAGAGCTTGTTCAAGCTCTTTGAAGACATTCAAAGAAGCTGAAGGAAGGAGTTTTCTGGCTGTAGTAAATCTTCTCCAGCAAAGTGAAGACTCAGTTAAAAAGATCCAGGTATTCCTCAAAGTTTTTCTTGTAGCTGCTGAAGAAATAATCATTTATTTTAATACATAGTAAAGCATTTCATAGCATAAGTTAAGGAGTGCTAGAATGGCCAGCACCAGCACAAGTATGGGTATGTTTAACCCTTAATTCCCACAGTTCAATGGGAAAAACTATGACTATTGGGCAATAACCATGAGAGCCCTGTTTTCCTGTCAAGATTTATGGGAATTAGTTCAAGATGGTTTTGAAGAACCAGCAGATGAAAATGAGTTTAACAGATTAACTCAGGAAGAGAAAGATCTACTAAAGAGCAATAGGAAGAAGGATTCAAATCCCTTGTATTTTTGTATTAAGCAGTGGACCAGAGTGTGTTTCCAAGGATAGTAGCAGCTAAGACATCCAAAGAAGCATGGCAAACCCTCAAGACAGCCTATCAAGGCATGGAGAAAGTGAAGACAACAAAAATACAGTTGCTGAGGAAAGCTTTTGAGAATCTGAACATGAAAGAGTCAGAAAATATTGACTCATTCTTCACACATGTGATTGGTTTGGTCACACAGATGAGAACTCATGGAGAAGTTCTTGAAGAAAGGAGGATTGTGGAGAAACTATTGAGGGTCCTACCCTCAAAGTTTGATGTGATTTTCACCACCATAGAAGAGACAAAGGATCTCTCAAACTTTTCAGTTGATGAACTTCATGCATCACTAAGAACACATGAATAGAGGTTGAGTAGAAATGAAAACTCATCTCTAGAGCAAGCCTTCAAGACCCAAATGTCCTTTGGAAGAGGAAGAGGTCAAGGCAAAGGAAACAAAAGAGGAAGAGGCAGAAGCCAGAACAGAGGTGGAAGGAACAGTCCAGCAAATGCTCAAGGAAGAGGCGACAATTCAGATCAGAATCAAGGCCATGGCAGCAGCCAACAAAGAGGACCACATCATGCTCAAGGACAGAGGTATGAGAAATCCAATGTCCAATGTTATTATTGTTAAAAATATGGGCATTATGCCAATGAGTGTAGGAAGAATCAACATGATATGAGCAATAGTTCTAGTGCAAATATCACTAGAGAAAATACAAGCCAAAATAATGTTTTATTAGCTTGTAACATGGATGAAACGAATAGTGAAGATATATGGTTTCTAGAGTCAGGTTGCAGCAACCATATGACAGGAAACATAGCCCTGTTTTCTGCTTTAGATCAAAATGTGAAATCTGAAGTCACACTTGGGACTGATAGCAAAATTTCTATTAAGAGAAAAGGAGAAGTCAAAATATTTACAAAGAAAGGAGAAAGGAAAACCATAGCAGATGTCTATTATGTTCCTGGAATGAGGTGTAACCTCTTGAGTATTGGACAGCTTGTCCATAAGGGGTACAATGTTTTCTTTAAGAATGATGTATGCACCATCATGGATATAGCACCCAAAAAAAGATGCATTGCTGAAGTAAAAATGACAAGGAATAGGATGTTCCCTCTCAGAATAAAGGCAGATTTGAAAAACAAAGAAGTAATCGCAGCAGTTACCCAAGAGGCTTTCCAAAGCGTGCCAAAGGATGAAAATTGGTTGTGGCACTTGAGATTCGGACATCTCAACTTTGGAGGTCTTAATTTGTTGAGCAAAAAAGGGATGGTAAGAGGTTTACCATTGATAGAGAAACCGGACAGCCTTTGTGAAGGTTGCATATTGGGAAATCAACATAGAGAAAGTTTTCCATCAGGAAAATGCATAAGGGAAAAAGCATCCTTAGAGATTGTCCACTCAGATGTATGTGTACCAATGCAAACCCCATCACTAGCAGGCAACCTATTTTTTCTAACTTTCATTGATGATTTTACAAGAAAAACTTGGGTTTATTTTCTAAAGAGCAAAAGTGAAGTGTTTGAAA
>APFE030366125.1:0-14293 GCA_000404065.3 Pinus taeda | reverse complement strand
TAGTTTTGTAAACATATATTTTTTTATAAATACTCATGAAAATAAATCATATATAATCTTTTAATGTGAATATTAGTTATCATTTCATGTTTAAATTACAAATATTGCAACATAATTGGAAAACATTCAAGTCTTAGAGTTAGAAGTCAAATACGTGATTAAAAAAATTAATAATGAAAGTAATGATAAATCCTTATTTATAAAATGTAAATAACATAATAAATTTTATCACAATTTTTTATTAAAAAGGTAAAAGTAAAAATAAAATATTTTATTATTTAAATCTTAAACATAACGTAATATTTATAATAAAACACTCTAAAACTTTGAATAATAATGTGAAATATTTATAATCTATATTATGCTTCGATAAATTCCTACAAATATATATTTATTATAATTAAATTATAAATGTATATAAATACTATTTTGGGTGAATTTAAAAGCATAATTTATATGGACTGAAAAAGAGTATTCTCATATTCTTTAAAAAAAAATAAAAAATTCCGGACTTAATTTCCAAAGTATGAATAATAATAATTTATGTTGGTATGTTTATTTTTGAGAATGAATGGCATGGGAAGATAAAACTCATATCCGGAAAAAAAGATACAAAAATATGAATGATGATTTTATATATATATAGAATGAATAATAACTTAATATTGACGAATGGAATTTTTTATTTCATTAAATATATAATAATAATAAATATAGATTATTCAGAAAATGATTAAATAGATCATAATAAAAATATGTAAATATAAAATGATAAATTAAAATATGAATTAACTTAAAATATATATTTTGAGGGGTTTTCGGCCTAGGAACGTCATTAGGATTCTCCTCAATCTCTTTTCGTCATCTCCGACTGTTATAATTAAAGAATCTGGGAAGCGATTTCCCACGGAAGAAGGCCATGAATTGACCACCAGTTTGTTCTCGTTGGAGAACAAGAAGCGGTTGCCTTCGGGGTTGCAAAGCACCACAGTTTGGTGGCCAACAAGGGAAGTGGTGAACACGTTTCCATACTTGTGTGTTCGAGTTTTAAAGAAATCTTGGAGACTTCCCTTCCTCTGGCATCCTAGAAATTCTAATGTCTCGCCAATCACAGGCCATCCAAAGGTGTCGGGCGGGATTCCTCGTAAAGCCCTAGTTCTATGGTTATTGATGAAATAAAAGAAGGTGGCGAGACCTATAAAAGATGCGAGCAATATAGTAAAGATGAAAGGTGGCTTCTCGAGCTGTTGGGCTTTCTACAGCAGTGTCGCAGCTTCGTTCCAAACCATGGTAAGTATAATATGACGAGTTCCAAATCTGGAACTAGAAAACAGAGAAGCTCAAGGCCTGTAGATCAGATAGAAACTATGGCTGTTAGGCGTGAAGGCCCGTACAAATATTTATCAATGGGGCAGGCAGGTATAGAGCATCTTGGATGGTTGGCCTAAATTACATTTTATTAATTTAGAATGAAAATTACATATAGCACATGCTGATAAACATATCTAAAATTGCTAATCTCCCAATCAATTATGGTTGTCCATTAAAATAAATGAAATATCAGAAATATTTTTTTTTAGGTGGATAAGTTTTCTTATGCATTTACAATTGTCAACACTTTTACCCTATTTCATTGGATCAGGTGAGCCACTTACAACCGTTGATTTAAAGTCCCGCGCATTACATCTGGCAAGCATGCACTGCACTTCTGCTTTTTCCAAATATCGGTTCACTTGCCTTCTTTACACCTCCAAGTTCTGTTGTGCATTGAACCTGGCATGTTATGCAAAAACGAATCATGTCAACACAGCAAGGCAGTTAACGTGGAATTTTCTGACAGGAAAACACTTAATCGAAAAGCGCAGAGCTCTGTCCTCAATTCGCTAACGACGTGGAGTTTTCTAATTGCAAATTTGCCAGGAATTTGTACATTTTTGGCTGGTTTTAGCACAATTTCGGTAAAGATTGGTGCTATAATCTACCTGAACGACTGTTTTTCTGGTATGCATAATTTTACAACTATATCTCTTAATCCCTTCGAAGTCTTGGAATACAGATGGTATTTACTGATTTTAGAACTATTTTTGAGGTTTCGAGGTAAAAATGACGACGATGTGTGAATTTTACGACGAAATCAAGTAGATAGTATATTGTGGACGCATCTAAGGTGTCAATGCCCTCTCGAAACGGCATTTTCACACCGTTCTCCTGCAATGGATTGCGGCCTCCAGCCCGCGGCATTCTGTTGTAATAAGCACAAATTGCCATGCTGCTATCATTGTGATATGCAAAGCTATTCTAGCTCAACGTAGCATCAGAGTGTTGGAATTTAATTACCAACTGCAACAATAACAGCTCGACAGAAATCTGATTTTAGTAGATATTTCAGGTTGTTCAATGCCGCAAAGTCACTCTTTATATTTTGCACATTGATGGGCATCAAATTCACAGAATTGAATTCCCCTGCAACCGTCGACTTGTTTTCTTGAGAAAGGCATCATCGCTTGCTGCATTAAATACGCAGATAAGCGTTAGAAGATATTTTGATTATTTTACTGTTTAAACTCAGATATGTTTTTTCCTATAAATGTAATGAACAGCAGTTCTATTTTTTTTAAGAGAAGGTTAGACAAACAAGAGAGAGTCTCTTCTGAAAATGCACAGCAGTGCTGAACCTGCAATTTTATGAGATAAAGAAAATTGGTTTGTGGAACTGAAGTGTTCCTCTTGTATCAGTTGGTTTACTGTATCAGATGGTTTTACTGTTTATGAATACAAGTTATTTTACATTGCTGTTACACCATTGCACATTGTTGTTACACCGTAAGTCAAAAATTGACTTGACGCCAACCGTTGCACGTTGGTGTTACACCGTAAGTCAAAAATTGACTTGACATCAACCATTGCACATTGTTGTTACACCGTAGGTCAAAAAGTGACTTGACGTCAAAACACGTTGTTGCAACACCAAGATCAACAACTAACAAAATTACGTTGTTGCAACACCAAGAACAACAACTGATGAAAATACGTTGCTGTTACACCAGTTTCGCGTTGCTGTAACACTGTATTCCGCAAATGTTTTTTTTATTATTTCCGCTATGCAAAACAGAGTATTGTTCTGTTTATCAGTTTTGTTTTGAATTATCAGGAATTCCATCTACGTTGTTGCAACACCAAACTATGTTGCTGCAACACCAAACTGCTTTGCTGAAACACCGTTTCCAGCAAGTGATTTTTCAGTTTTCTGTGTGAAAAACAGAGAGTTAAAACAAAGCATTTTTTTGTTTGTTTGTCTGTTATGGAATTTGCCAAGATTTCGAACATGGTATCAGAGTGGGTTTAGGCACTCAGTGAGTCAAAAACAGAGTTTGTTTTTCACTGTAGGAGTTGTAAGAAGCTTAATGAGCAGATTTTTTCCAGCAGAGAAAGTTTTTGCTTGTTTTTAATTATACAGTCAGTATCTCTTCTTTACCTATACAGAGTTAAGATGGCAGATGGTGGAACAGGTCTGACAAATTCCCAACTGCCACAGTTTAATGGGAAAAATCACAGTTATTGGTCCATAACAATGAAAGCATTGTTTGCTTCTCAAGGAATATGGGAGCTGGTTGAAACCGGCTATGTTGAACCTGCAGATGCAACAACATTGGCTG
Source organism: Pinus taeda (assembly GCA_000404065.3). Taxonomy (NCBI): domain Eukaryota; kingdom Viridiplantae; phylum Streptophyta; class Pinopsida; order Pinales; family Pinaceae; genus Pinus; species Pinus taeda. The sequence goes on along the minus strand of APFE030366125.1, from coordinate 10,637 downwards.
CTTTGACAGTAGTAGAAAGAGACCAATTGAAGAGCGACGGGAAGAAGGATGCCAAAGCCCTCTTTTTCCTCTTCCAATCAGTACATGAAAGTGTTTTTCCACAGATTGCAGCAGCAACAAAATCCAAAGAGGCATGGGAAATTCTCAAAGCTACCTAGCAAGCCATGGAGAAAGTAAAAACTGCAAAGTTGTAGATGTTAAGAAGAGACATTGAAACACTCAGCATGAAGGAATCTGATACAATAGATTCATTCTTTACTCAGGTTATTGGGCTGATAACCCAGATAAGATCTCATGGTGAAATTCTTGAAGAAAGAAGGATCATAGAGAAGATCTTGAGATGTTTACCATCAAGGTTTGAAGCTGTTGTGGTAGCAATAGAAGAAACAAAAGATCTCTCACAGTTCACGGTAGATGAACTGAGTGTTTCTCTTATGTCTCATGAACACAGACTGAGTAGAGGAACATATTCCTCTTTTGAGCAAGCATTCAAAACTCAGATGTCTTTCAGCCAAAGAAAAGGTCGAGGCAGAGTAAATAACAGAGGTCGTGGAAGAAGCCAAAATAGAGGCAGATATTATCCTGCAAGCACAAGCGGAAGGCGCTGTAATCAGAATCAAGATGAAGGTTCAAGAAAACAGCAAGCTCATGGACAAAGGTATGAAAAATCCCAAGTCCAATGTCATTATTGTAAGAAATATGGGCACTACACCAATGAATGTAGGAAAAAATAAAATGACATTAGTAGTAGGCAGAATGCTAATTTTGCAAATTAAGAAAATAAGAATCCAAAGAATGTGCTGTTAACATGTAACATTGCACAAGACAAACAAGAATATTTTTTGTTCTTAGACTCAGGTTGTAGTAATCACATGACTGGCAATATTGAGATGTTTGCCAATCTGGATGAAGATGTGAAATCTGAGGTAACAACAGGAACTGACAGTAAGATATCTGTCAAGAGTAAGGGTAGAGTAAGTATCTGAGCAAGAAATGGAGAACAGATGATTGTGCCAGAGGTATACTATGTACCTGGTCTGAAATGTAATCTTTTGAGCATTGGACAGCTCATTGACAAAGGTTACAATGTGTCCTTCAAAGATAATACATGTACAATCAAAGATATACCTCCAAGTAAGAAGATCATTGCACAAGTGCAGATAACCAGCAATGGAATGTAAGAAATATGGGCACTACACCAATGAATGTAGGAAAAAACAAAATGACATGAATAGTAGGCAAAATGCTAATTTTGCAAATGAAGAAAATAAGAATCCAAAGAATGTGTTGTTAACATGTAACATTGCACAAGACAAATAAGAATATTTTTGGTTCTTAGACTCAGGTTGTAGTAATCACATGACTGGCAATATTGAGATGTTTGCCAATCTGGATGAAGATGTGAAATCTGAGGTAACAACAGGAACTGATAGTAAGATCTCTATCAAAGGTAAGGGCAGAGTAAGTATCCGAGCAAGAAATGGAGAACAGATGATTGTGCCAGAGGTATACTATGTACCTGGTCTGAAATGTAATCTTTTGAGCATTGGATAGCTCATTGACAAAGGTTACAATGTGTTCTTCAAAGATAATACGTGTACAATCAGAGATATACCTCCAAGTAAGAAGATCATTAAACAGGTGCAGATAACCAGCAATAGAATGTTTCCTCTCAAACTCAGGGCAGATTTGAAGGAAAGAAGAACTATTACAGGTGTAACACAAGAAGTCTTTTAGGAACAAGTGAAAGATGTGAATTGGTTGTGGCACTTGAGATTTGGACATCTAAATTTTGGAGGCTTGAATCTGTTGCACAGAAAGAGAATGGTAAATGGATTGCCGTTGATCGAGAAATTGGACAGCTTTTGTGAAGGCTGCATCTTGGGCAAGCAACACAAAGAAAGCTTTCCAGTGGGAAAGAGTATAAGGGCAAAAGCACCCTTGGAAATTGTTCACTCTGATGTGTGTGGACCGATGCAAATACCATCATTTGTCGGAAATAGATATTTTTTAACTTTCATTGATGATTACACTAGAAGGACATGGGTGTATATGCTGAAACAAAAGAGTGAAGTGTTCGAGAAATTCTGCCACTTCAAAAATCTTGTTGAGAAGCAGTGTGGGCATTATATGAAAGTGCTTAGAATAGATAGAGGAGGAGAATACATCTCCTAAGACTTTCTGCATTTTTGTAGAGAAAATGGCATACAAAAGCAGTTTAACGCAAGGTATACACCTCAGCAAAATGGTGTTGCCGAAAGAAAGAATAGGACCATTCTTGACATGGTTAGAAGTATGCTGAAGGAAAAACACTTGCCTCATGAGTATTGGGCAAAAGCTGTTACTTGCGCAGTTTAAATCTTGAATAGATGCCCAACTAAAGATGTCATGAACAAAATACCAGAGGAAGCATGGAGTGATCAAAAGCAAACTGTCACTCACATGAGAGTATTCGGGTGTGTAGCTTATGCAAATGTACCGGATCAGCTAAAGAAAAAGCTTGATAGTAAGGGGGAGAAGTGTGTATTTATTGGCTATTGTGACGAGTCAAAAGCATACAAACTCTATAATCCATCCACTAAGAAATTGATAGTAAGCATAGATGTGTAGTTCATTGAAGATGAAGCTTGGGATGGAAGCTTAGAAAAAACAGTGAATGTGAAGACAATTGTGTCTCATGAAGAAGAAGAGGAAAGGTCAGCAGCAAATAATCCTTAGTGGCTCCTCCTCCACCATAGCAAGTTCAACAAACCACACCACAATTTGGAATTCGAACAGCCTTAAGAAGTCAAGGAAGTGCTTCTTCAAGCACACCACATGGATCAGAAATACCCTCAAGTTCGGATGGAACTCCAAGCACACCAAGAAGACCAAGATTCAGAAATATGAATGAGATTTATGAACAAGGAGAGGTAAGTAACAATACCGGTCTAAATTCATTGTTCGCTTTGTATTGTCATGTTGATGACCCAGTTCATTTTAAAGATGTTGTAAATGAAAATAAATGGATTGAAGCAATGAATGAAGAAATTGGTGCAATTGAAAAGAGTAAAACATGGGAGTTAGTGGACCTCCCTGATAGCAAAGATGCCATTGGAGTTAAGTGGGTCTATAAGACCAAAAGCAATGTTGAAGGCAAGATTGACAGACACAAAGCAAGACTTGTTGTAAAAGGCTACAAGCAGAAACAAGGCAGAGACTATGATGAAACCTTTGCACCAGTAGCAAGGATGGAAACAGTTAGAACAATGTTGTCTATTGCAGCACAACACAAATGGAAGATTTATCAGATGGATGTTAAATCTGCATTCCTAAATAGAGTGTTAAAAGAAGAGGTTTATGTTGAACAACCTCCAGGATATGAAGTTGATGGCTAAGAGCATAAAGTTTGCAAACTGAATAAGGCTCTTTATGGGCTGAAGCAAGCTCCAAGAGCATGGTACAGTAGAATAGATGCTTATCTGATTGAGAATGGGTTTGATAAGTGTGATGGTGAACCCACACTCTACATAAAGGAGAATGACGGTAAGATTATTATTGTTGTTTTATATGTAGATGATTTGATTTTTACTAGCAATGATGCTTCTTTCATTGATGATTTTAAAGCAGTCATGAAAAATGAATTTGAAATGACTGACTTGGGCTTCTTAACATATTTTCTTGGAATTGAAGTAGACCAAAGTGAAAATGGTGTTTTCATTTCTCAAGATAAGTATGTAGAAGCAGTGTTGAAGAGATTTAACATGCAAAACAGTAAGGCAGTTGTGACTCCAGCTGTAGTGGGGTTGAAATTGACCAAAGAAGACAACAGCAAGGATTTTGATCCAAAATTGTACAAGAGCATAGTTGGCAGCCTTATGTACTTGACTGCAACTAGGCCAGACGTTATGCACGCTATGAGTTTAATCTCCAGATTTATGGAAAGATCGAAAGAGACTCATTGGCAGGCAGCCAAGAGGATTTTAAGGTATGTGAATGGAACGAAGGGGTTTGGTATTTTATACTCCTTTTCTAAAAGTTTCATGTTGACAAGTTACATTAACAGTGATTGGGCTGGAAGTGTTGATGATAGGAAAAGCACATCAGGATATGTGTTTCATATGGGATCGGGAGCCATCTCATGGGCTTCCAAGAAGCAACCAGTTGTGTTTTTGTCAACAGCAGAGGCAGAGTATGTGGCAGCAACAGCAGCAGCATGCCAAGCAATGTAGCTGAGAAGAGTTCTCAGAGATTTGTGTCATGAAAAAGAAAATGGCACAACCATTTACTGTGACAATAGCTCAGCAATAACATTGTCTAAAAACTCTGTTTTTCATAAAAGAACAAAGCACATAGATACCATATTTCACTTCATACGTGAATTGGTTAACAATGGTGAGATTGTTTTACAGCACTACAGAACAAAAGATCAGCTAGCTGATATCTTGACAAAACCATTAGCAAAGAAAAGTTTTGATCATTTCAGGAAATGCCTGGGTATGCAGCAGTTGAAATTAAGGGGGAGTGTTGGAATTTAATTACCAACTACAATGATAACAGCCGGACAGAAATCTTATTTCATTAGATATTTCAGGTTGTTCGATGGTGCAAAGTCACTCTTGATATTTTGCACATTGATGGGCATCAAATTCACATAATTGAATTCCCGTGCAACCGCCGACTTGTTTTCTTGAAAAAGGCATCACCGCTTGCTGCATTAAATACGCAGATAAGCGTTAGAAGATATTTTGATTATTTTACTGTTTAAACTCAGATATGTTTTTTCCTATAAATGTAATGAACAATAGTTCTATTTTTTTTAAGAGAGGGTTAGAAGAACAATAGAGAGTCTCTTCTGAAAATGCACAGTAATTCTAAACCTGCAATTTTCTGAGATAAAGAAAATTGGTTTATGGAACTGAAGTGTTCCTCTTATATCAGTTGGTTTACTATATCAGATGGTTTTACTGTTTATGAATACAAGTTATTTTACGTTGCTATTACACCGTTGCACATTGCTCTTACACCGTAAGTCAAAAATTGACTTGACATCAACCGTTGCACATTGTTGTTACACCGTAAGCCAAAAAGTGACTTGACGACAAAACATGTTGTTGCAACACCAAGATCAGCAACTAACGAAATTACGTTGCTGCAACACTAAGAACAGCAACTAACGAAACTGCATTGTTGTTACACTAGTTTCGCATTGCTGTAACACCGTATTCCGCAAATGTTTTTTTTATTATTTCCACTATGCAAAACAAAGTATTGTTCTTTTTATCAGTTTTGTTTTGAATTATCAGAAATTCCAACTATGTTGTTGCAACACCAAACTACGCTGCTGCAACACCAAACTGCTTTGCTGAAACACTGTTTCTAGCAAGCGATTTTTCAGTTTTTTATGTTAAAAATAGAGTGTTAAAATAGAGCATTTTTTTTTTGTCTGTCTGTTATGGAATTTGCCCAGATTTCCAACACAGAGGACCTGCATTAATTATTATCAGGGGCACTCTTTAGCAATAGAGATTGGATGACCTTGGTGGGGATAATAAACAAGTGCAAGATATTCCAGGCGTAGGGCGGGGCAATTCACTTTGGTTGGACAGTTCATTGGAGTCTCTATTGGAATCGATTCGGGAATGGTGCAAAATTTGGGTTTGTGGATGGAGCCTCCTGCTTTTGCAATGGTTCAATATTTGCCGTTGTCGTGGCACCGCAATTTCAATACGAATACAATCGTCTTTGATTCAAAGGGTTGCCCGAGTAAGTCTTTTAATTTCATCACTCTGCCATTTGAAAAGAAAAGAAAACTATTCCTTACGTAATTAAAGAAATTAAAAAATACAGTGCATATCTTTATACTTTTTCAGACTGCTGGATATCGTGAGGCCACAAATCAACTCAACGTTGACAAGGGAAGCCAAATTTTTTCTTGTAAACTTATAAATTGAGCACAAATAGCATTGATTCCATTGTATTCTATTCTTATCATTTCTTTCGGCAAAGCAATATATTATGTAATTTGATTTTGTATTTGAAATTTACTTTAAGAGGAAATCTGTGGAAACTTGAAAATAGTACTCTGATTATTTGATGAAACAACAAAGAGCGTTTAGAAGAGTAATTGCACAAAGATCCAGTCCAAAAAAACAAAGTTTTCCACAAACCAATTAACTTTTCTAGAAAAATTCAACAATTCCAATTTAATAATCTTATTGGCCTCTCTTTGTACCTTTTGAACCAATTGCTAATATATATATACATCAAAATTTTATTAAATATTTATCAAAATAAATCACAACAAATAGTTCCGAAATTTTTGTGTTTAGGATCTATTTACAGGTAATTCCACTCTTGTTCTATGATCATCCCAGTGGCATAATCCTAGTGCGAGCCTTCTTTATAACGCTGATCAGATATTGTGCGATGTATAAAGGCTTGATGCCGGTGAAAACCCCCCGTCGAACTGTCGGGTCCAGAAAACCCCCTTGATTTTGTAGTGGCGGATCCATCCAAATGTAAATATCCTCAAAAGAGTCCACTGAATAATAGACAACATCCTCCTCGATACTAGCAGTTAAGAGTTGTGGATATCTTTGTCATCTCCGCGAAAACCGCTACAGAAGACCGCCAGGCCACCAGATCTTCCAGTTGATGGATATTTTTGGGGTGAATTTATGCATAATAGTGATATTAATTGATTTGTAAATCGTCAATAAATATTATATTTATTAGGTCGAGCCCAAAAAATTAAAATGTTAAAAACTTTGTAATTAAATTAAAAAAACAGATCATTATAATTTCTAATAAGAATATAGGATAGAGGGCCGAAAGATTTCAATTAGATAATAACATGGATAAGGTTCTGGTTTCTTGATAAAGGGTGGAAATGAAAAATATCAATAAATAAGTAGAAGATAAGTGTTTTATAATTAATATAGTTAACAAAATTTAACATGGAAAAAGTTATGGTTTTTTGAAATATGATTATCATAATATAAGAAAAGACAAATATTATGACTTTAAATGAGGATGAATATGCTAAATAATTTTATTGATAGAAATAAGTTTTTTATAATTAAAATATAGTTGACAAAATTTAATATGGACAAGATTATGGTTTTTTGAAATAGGATTATCATAATAATATAAGTTTTTGACAAATATTATAACTCTTAATAAGATGAATATACTCAATTAGTTTTTTATTGATTAGAAATTAGTAAGTAAAAAATGTTGTTTTTTTTTGGAAAATCATAAATAAAAATTAATATTAAAAAAAAAAACTTAATACTAATAAATATAAAATATAATAAATAGAAAATATTTTAATATTGTAATTAAACAGGTAAATATTAATAATAATAAAAATACTTAAATGCGTTAATGTATATATTTTAGATATTTTATAAATTATCAGAAAATTATTTATATTATAAATATACCAGATATTCTTGCCAATTGAATTACTTAATTTCATGCTATTGGAGTTGAAAAAGATGTTATTCGAGTTGAAAAAGATAATAATAAAGGATGAGATTTTGTAGTTTTCAATAAAATGGAGAAAAAAAGTTATTAAAGGGTTTTATTTTTTCTTTGATGGTGGGGTTTTTCCTTTCTCATTTGATGGTGGGGTTTTGTTTTTTTCTTATTCATGAAAATTATACGAAGGTTATTTGTTATAAAGTTAATAGTGTTTGGGGAATATTGTGTAATTTTGAGTGAAGTGGAGTGTATAGTAATGTAGGTGTAGTAAAACATGTATTTACAAAGGAAAATGATATCAAAACCTTGTTCTTTTGTGGAATTTAAAGAGTTTTTTTAACATTTTTGTACTTATGATGATCATTTCCTTCCGTTTAACCACTCTATTAAAATGAATATAAATGAATATAAGAAAGAAAGAAATGTAAATGTAAATGTAAATTAATTATTTATTAAATCAATATTTTAAATTAAATAATAAAGTACATGAAGTAATTCATTCATTTAAAGTGAAGATTCATTTTTCTTTAAAAATTAATAGAAAATTAAAATAAAGTTTAAAATTTGAAAGAGGTTGTAGATTTGAACATTTATTTAATCTAAAAAGAAACATATATGTTTTTTAAATAAAAATGTCTAGATATTAAAAGGTACATATACCTTATATTAAAAAGAATTATTATTATTATTATTATTATTATTATTATTATTATGTAGTATTTGTATTGCAATAGAAAATATCTACATCACTTTTGTAAAATTATTATCTCTGGTCACCTTGAATACTAGACCAAAAATAGTAAAGTAAACAGTTAAGAAGTTGTAAAATTAGAGAAGAGTATAATAGACCTTCCCATCCCCTTGGGCTATACTCAGATGTGGAAGGTGATACTTTATACTTAACCTAATGTTCACAGTCTGTGGTGAAGATGGAGCTACAAAAGCCCTCAATTTCCAAACTCATTGAAACCCAAAAACATAGATCACCTCGCATTCATATTATTGAGAAATTTCTAGCAATACAAATTTTATCTCAATTAAACTCTCAGATTGGAATTTGTACTGATTTAATGTTTCTTCCATTAACACTTGCCATGTCAACCAGAGGCTACCACATGGAACACTCATGTGCCTTCATGTCCCTGCCACATCGTCAATTGTCCAATGTGGTACCCATATGGCATCATGGCGCCTACCAACTTATCTTTTACCAACGAGTCTTACAAGGCTCCCCCCTTCCATGTATTCCCATTTTTCTCTATTATATTTTGTTTAGGGGATATTTGGATGTATACTAAAAGTGTACTAAAAGTGATATTTTGGGAACCAAAAGATTCTAGTGGGGAAGAGTGATATGGAGTTCAAAATTTGCTCAAATTTAAAATTTGTCAAATCAGTGTGGAACTTCAATGACTATGTAGTGCTAGTCATCATGAATTCGTTGCAACTCGTTTTGCGCAAAACTATAGAAAATCTATGATAGGTTAACCCGATAATGCAATATAAATCAAGGCAGAATACTATAGCCTACTTCTACTATCAATTTGCGGAAGCTTAAAAATCGAGTTGAGTAATATAACTAGAAGAAGAAGAATCAATGAACAATACACATGAAAATACTTTTGGGGAAAGGCTCATCTAAAAGCTCCACATTATTGTAATATCATACATGGTGGAAATACATAGGAATTATACAAAGCCTTAGCTCTCACAACTAGCCAGCGCTTAGTACAATCCTCACAGATATTGACAGACAATCTTTCCTTCTCTCGAGCCTTACTCTCTACCCTCCAAGCTCCTATTTCCTTGCGCTTTTCCTTGTGGATGATTTGACTATTACCAAGTGGAAAACCAATCCTTCAAAACTACGCAATCCTCAAGGATAAATCCTTGATTGCATGCATGGGTTTTCTCTATGAGAAAACACATGCAACTGATAGTACACTATCCTTGAACATTAATCTCAACTGGGTCTTTCTTAGAATATACATGCATGAGTTTCTAATGAGGGAATCTTCAGTGAATTGGAGCAACACTAGTTGAGTGAATTAATGCATCAACGGGTTGTTAACTCACTATTAGTTCCTCAAACAATTTGGAACTAATTTAACTCAAATTAACTGAATAAACTGAGTTAACTAATTAAAACTCAAATATAACTCAATCTCCTTGATTTAATGGATAAGTCTTGCATGACTTCAGAAAGACTTCTAAATTGAATTTCTCCAACTAATTAATTTAAAATGAATTAATTAATTATTTCTAAGTAGTTGTTAAGACTAAATTTGATTTTAATTCATAATTTAATTCAAGGACAAATTAAATTGGAATATTCTTGTTGCCATATTTCAACAGAAATAGACACAATATGCTCCCATAAACGAGTTTTGTTCATTTTCCTAAACAGGCAAATTTTACAAAAATGTGTAGCATTGCACAATCAGTGGTCTATACTACCGACGTGGCAGGTTGATTGGGTAACTAATGTGGCAGTTGATTGTACTGATGACTCGGCTACTCCCAGAAACAAGTTCTATTCATTTTCCTAAACAGGGGAATTTTACAAAAATGTGCAGTTTCGCACAGTCAGTAGTCTATACTGCCGACTTGGCGGGTTAACTGGGTAACTAACATGGCAGTGGACTGTATCGATGATTGGGCTCCTCTAAAAAATGATATTGGTCCAATTTGGCAATGTTTTATTGGTTTTTGGTTTTTGGTTGTGGCCAATCACACGCTGCCACATGGCACGGTCAGGGGCCTCCACGTGGCATCCCAAGGGCCACCAAAATTTATGGCAATTTCTGAACAATGATAGGCAGGGTCGAACCAATGACCTCACAATAGACAACAAGACAACTTCACCAAACGAAAGCGATCAATTCTTGTAATCAACCTACAAGGTTGATACATGCAATCAAAATATTCAAGAATGTAACCTAACATATAAGGATGTTAAGTAGGCGGCATAAAATGAACATGTAAGTGAAATATTATCCATACAAAACCAGTCAGATACTCAGAACAAATGAATTCTGAAAGATCAATATCAAAGTCTCCATATCAACCATACTATAACCATGATCGATCATCACGCCAGTGCAACAAGAACATGAAATGCAAGTGTAAGAGGCACACATGCAACTAACATGCATGCATGACCAACGTAC
>APFE030366117.1:61017-73550 GCA_000404065.3 Pinus taeda | reverse complement strand
TTTTATAATCTATAATTTTAAAATTAAGACAAATGTCCCATATCCTATTCTCCTTAAATGTTTAGTGATAAGATTACCAATAGGTACAAACAAGCTAATAAACATGAAAGATAAAAGTCTTTTCATCATTACTTTGAATCTCAATGAAAGTCACTAGAATGTTGAAAGAGGATGACATAAGGATGTTGTTCCTAACTAGATGTTGGAGGACTTAAGAGAAGACCATTTTTTTAAATTATTTAAACTATTAATCATATCAAAAGCCATATCACAACTAGATTTAAAGAGAAATTATGATGTCACAAAGAAAGTGTGAATACACTATAAAGAAAGCATGAACCCTTAATTATAAGATCAAATATATATGTTTTTTATTGCTAACTGAAAGAAGAAAGTTGATATTGATAAAACGAGAACAAATTCTCACAAACTTCACAGTGAAACTAGAGGTTGGATGAGACCTAAAATGCAATGGGAATAAGAAATTTGCAACCTTTATGATATTAAGAAAGTAGACAATGAAAATTATTTTCTCTTATAATTCCTTTTCTATATACAAAATCGACCTCAATTTACAATACTTATGAAAGTTTGATCTCTACAATATTTGTTATCATATAAACAAAATGTTAAAACAAGTCAATTAATCATCAAAGTTCTTAAGGTCTAATAAATAGAAGTAGGTATAAGTGGATGGGAATCATTGTCATCACCATCAAAATTATAGTACAAATTAATATATATATATATATATATAATATAAATATATATATTATATATATATATAATTATATATATAATATATATATATATATATAATTAATTCTCTAGAGATGTGTATCATAAATTTAAGTACTTGTTGACAGATGACCCCAGTTCCAAAGCTCACAAGCATAGCCACTTCTCCCTGTGTGTGGAACTTTCTAAAATGTGGCTAATTGATTATAATTGAATATTCTGATGTAACTTCTCACAATAGCAAATGTATGTATGTGATTGGCAAGATTTTAACAAAGTTATACTCAAGGAAGTGTTGTACATGGTGGATCAAACTATTTAATGAATTTTGATCTCTCTCTCCTACCATCACTCTCTCTCTCTAATATATAATTATATATATATAACTTTATTCTTCAAATAAGTGTGGGTAATGTGGATCAAACTCATTTATGATTTAATTTTAAAAAAAGATGGAGCTCTCTTCTCTCTCTCTCTCTCTCTCTCTCTCTCTCTCCTCTCTCTCTCTCTAATATATATATATATATAGTAAATATATATATATCATAACAACAAGCTTACTTGGCATGATGTCAGTCTACATCATTTGCCTATGTTTTTGGGTAGTGATCCTTACACCATGAATTGAGATCATATTCAATCTCTCACTTGCTTAGCCAAGTGTAAAAGGTATGAAGGTTGCCCCAACATACCATTAGTCATGTTGTGCATGAATGTAAGGATGGACACAACAATGGCCTTCTTAATTAACCATTATAATTTAATTATATAAAAATTACTATTTCAATGGAGGTAGAAATGCCACTTATGTTTGTTGATAGTAACTAAGCCAAAATCCCTTAAGCATTCAATCTCTTGCTTACTGGCCTAGTGCAAAATATATGAAAGTTAGCTCAACATATCATTAGTCATATTGTGCAAAAATGTAAGTATGGAAACCATATTTGGCCTCCTTCCCCTTAATTTAATTGACACTTAAGCTTATAAATTTATTGAGAATATAATGACAAAGCCAAATTAGGAGTCACTTATTAGTAGTTGGAATTCAAATCCCAATAACAGGGACACTACCTCTTGACATGGGAGTGATAAATATAATCACTTAACATAATGTGTTTGGATGGTGGTTAACTAACTTGGTTACTTATGTGCTTCTTCTTCTTTCTTATCAAGAGAATCGATAGATCTATATCTTGTTACCAAGGAGATCTAAGATCGTGTAGTGGGATTGCCACTATACTCCTAAGCCCAGCACAATTGCCCACAAGCCTCGCTAGATGGCTAAAAAAAGTTTTGAACCTGGGCGAGGCCACTATATTGGTTGGTAAATGCCTTCTAGTGTGGGATGTCCACCATTTGGCCTAGCTTGATGGACTTACTTATGTGCCTTTGTTATTTTTCCATTGATAGTTACCATTCAAACATGAGTTGAGTTGTATTCAAGCCCTAATGTGTTCTAGTCTCAATTTGTGTCTAAGAAGCTAAGGAACACAAGATCTCCAAATCATAGAAAAGGTTTCGTGAGATAAGCTTTTGAAATGCCTTAATTAAATTAATTAATCAATAACTGAAAATTCCTAAGTCTAACTTATGAAAATTGCTTAATTAATGGAAATTAATTAAGGATGATCGAGAATGCTCTAGAGACTCACACAGATTGAGTCTAAGATGATACTAATTATTGGTGAGGACCTAATCATGGTTTTTGAAGCTCTGGTGAGAGATTATAAGATTAGGTCTATGGGATGAAAATAGACATAGTTGCAAGAGAAAGAGTAAGGCAGATCGAGCTACCTAGTGCACAAAAATTTAGTGAGGGAAGAGTTCGAGCTAGAGAGAGAAGCATGAATGATTGAGGGAGTAGTAGGGGAGAATTTCTAGAGGAATTCTCAAGTGGTTTTCCAATCCAGTAGCAAGGAAGGAAGGCTGAAATTTCTAGTAGAGAGGTCAAGTTCTGTAGTGTGATTTGCCCAGTTGCTAGAGCAAGTTGCCCAGAGAGGTTCAATTCAACTCCTAATGCTCGAATCTAGAACTAAGAGGCTTAACAAAATTTTCCAGAGGTGGAAACAGAAAGGACGACTCAACTGGAGGGGTTTCCAAGGTAGATTAGTTTACTCAGGAGTAGTAGTGTGTACTTCCAATCTAGCTAGGCATATTTTATAGGGAGTACGAGTTTCCCAATGAGGACTAGATTGAGTTGGGGAAAGGGACAAATATTTTTCCCAATTGAAGTAAAAAAAATTGGAGTCGAGTAAGGGAGGTTAGTAGTTGTAATTATATAATTTGCTACATAATCAAATAAATCCTCATCTGCCTCACAGGTTTTCCTTTCAAGGTTTTTCTGGGAACTATTAGTCCAAAACTATTGTGTTGAGTTTTTACGTGTGTGCATATATTTCTTAGTTATTGGTTTTTATTTTCCGCAACGTATTTTTTGTGAAGATTACAAATGTGAGTTATTCATTAATTTTTGTAAACAATTATATTGCTAACCATTAGGAGAATGATATCATGTAATTCCAATCAAGAAATTTTCGCATGGTATCACATCATTAAAGATCATATCAGAGGCTCGAAAGTGAGAGGAGAAGGATTGTGTAGTTTCAAAGGGAGATATGAGCACAATTTCTCTAGATCTACATAAGCCATCCAGGTAGTGCGAATTGCTGGGAAAAAATCAATTTCTAGAGGAAAAGTGCAGGAAAATTTTGATTTTCCTAGAGAAGAATTCCAACAGGTAGTGAATTTCTTGGGAAGCAGTTCCAGTGAGAAGATTAGTTAGTTTGTTGAGCAAATCTGAGCGCAGAAGTTTTGTAGCAAGGGTTTTAGTTGTAGATCTGTGCAGGGAAAGGAAGAGAAAAACACACTAAGAGGAATTTCCAGAATTTCTCAGAGGGTTTTCAGATCCCGTTTCTAGGAGGAGGTTCATAATTTCTAGTTGTAGTAGGTCATAACAGTTTTTCTGGTCATCTAGTGTGAGATTTAGGAGTAGTAGCAAGTGTGCCAATTTACATAGAAGGACTTTCGGAAGGTATAGAAAGTTGTCCAGTTGAGGTAGTAGGGAGTGCGAGTGTTGGAGAAGGACATCCAGAGGCACGAAGTAGCAGATATTCACATTTCCTAACAAAGTGTGAGTAGTGAAAGTGGGGTCACAAGAAAGAGAGGAGATTTTAGTTCATTTCCCAAGTTTTTGAGTTTTTGCAAGGATGGCCACAACATGTCTCAGAGATCAAGATAGACTTAACAAAGCCTCAAATTTTTGCGCCTGGAAGGCCATAATGCAGTTTCTATTAAATGAGCATGGTTTCAATAATTTCACGACGAATGTCATGGCATAGCCAATAGATCCACAACATTGGGTTTCCTTCAAGGAAGATATGGCCAAGACAAAGAGGATAGTCTTGGATGGGGTTTGAGATCATATTGTTCCATAGATTACAGAGAAGGAAAAACAAAGGACATGTGGGATGTCATCATAAAGTTATACCAAGATCCATCAAAGAATCGCAAAATGATTCTCAAAGAGAAGTTGAGGACCACAAAAATGTTGAAGGGTGAAGGTGTGACTCCCTATCTCACCAAAATTAAGAATGTTCGAGATGAGCTAGCAATTGTAGGAGAGAAACCAGAAGACATTAAACTTGTGCGAATTTCTTTGAATGGGTTTACGAAAAAGTGGGCAACATTCGTTTAGGGGATTACTGGACAAGACAAAACTCCTGATTGGGAACACCTGTGGAGTGACTTCACACAGGAGGAGCTAAGGCTCAACCTTTTTGAGGGTACCACTAATATTAACAACAATAAGGGGATGAAGGATGTGAAGGAAGAAGAGAATGTAGCCCTTGCGAGTAAAGGAAAAGCGAAGAAGGGTCCCTCTTAGGCCATAGATCAAAGGGAGGTGAAAAGAAGAAGAAGGACTTGTCGAAGGTCAAATGCTTTGGATGTCGTAAGTTTGGTTGCTATGTCACCCAATGTCCGAAAAGGAAGAAGAATAAGAAGGGGCAACAATAGACAACAACTTCAACAGAGAAAGATGGCTTGACCTCCAAGTTGGAGGAGTTTACATTGATAGTGGCTATACCTCTAGATGGAGGAGGAATGTGAGGCTTCAGAGTTGCAGGATCGGGCAAGGTCTGAGGAGGCACAACATTGGATAGGTGTTTCCTCACGGATCATTATCTTAGGTATGGGGGGCCACAATATTCAGTAGCAAGAGGATAGAAATGTTAGCAAAGTGTAGTCAGATCTTGAGAGACAATGCAGTGCTAGTTGTAGTCAGATACTAGAGGGGCATAGAGACAATTGGGTGCAGTTAGATACTTAGTAGAAAAAATAGAGTTAGTTGCATTGAGAGACTCAGGGGACAATTTCTGTTCAAGCTAGTTGTAGGGACAATAGATCATTTCTCAGTTGCAGTAGTTACAACAATAACAACATGAGACTAGATGCAATGCAGGTAGTGTTCGTAATAGTGGAGGGTGGCATAGTGTAGTGGCAACAACAACATAGATGCATAGTAGTTCAACTACAGGGTTAGCTAATGAATCGGAGTATGCACAGTAGCTTGGTGGACAATAACAATATGTTGCAGATGTTAGACACGAGCAACGTGGTGCAACTACAAAAGGGACGTGTTTATGAGAGAACACATTCCTCGCTAAGAGGGAGTGTTAGATTTTGGTAGCACCATATAAGTGTTCTAGTCTCGATTTGTGTCTAAGAGGCTAAGGAACACAAGACCTCCAAAACCTTGAAAAGGTTTCGCAAGATAAGATTGTGAAACACCTTAATTAAATTAATTGACCAATAATTAAAACTGTCTAAGTCTAACTTAGGAAAATTGATTAATTAATGGGAATTAGTTAAGGATGATTGATAATGCTCTAGATAGTCACATGGATCAAGTCTAAGATGACATCAGTCGTTGATGAGGATCTAATCATGGCCATTGAAGCTCCAGTGAGAGATTATAAGAGCAAGTCGATGGGATGGAGATAGACACAGTTGCGAGAGAAAGAGCAAGGCATATTAAGCTACCCAATGCGAAGAAATTTAGCAAGGGAAGAGTTCAATCCAGAGGGAGAAGCATCAATGATTAAGGGAGCAGTAGCAGGAAATTTATAGAGAAATTATTTAGTGGTTTTCTAGTTTCTAGCAGTAGGGAAGGAAGGCCAAAATTTTGAATAGAGAGGTCGAGTTTTGTAGTGTGAGTGCCCAAATCTAGCTTAAAACTAGGTGCAGATCTAGCTAAAAGCTAGGCCCAAATCTAGCTGAAATCTAGCCCCATAGAGGTTAGATTTAGATGCTAATGCCTAGATCTAGCACTCAGAGGCCTAACGAATTGTTTCTGGAGGTAGAAACAAGCAGGACAAATCAAATGGAGGGGTTTCTAGGGTAGATTGATTTACTCAGGAGCAGCAGTGTGTACCTCCAGTCTGGCTGAGTGAATTTGCCAAGGAGTGTGATTTTCCTGGTGACAGATAGATTATGTTAGGGAGAGGGAAAATCATTTTTTCCAGTTGAGATAAAAAAATTGAAGTTGATCCAAGGAGGCCAGTAGTAGTAATTCTCTATTTTATTGCATAATAAAATAAACCCTCATCTGCCTCACCGGTTTTCTCTTCAGGGTTTTTCCGGGGACTATTAGTCCAAAATTATTATGTTAATTTCTTATGCATGTGCATCTATTTCTCAATTCCTGTTTTTTATTTTCCACATCGTATTTTAGGTGCAGGTTGCAATTGTGAGTTATTCGTTAATTGTCGTAAACAATTAAACTGCTAACAGCTAGGAGAATAATATCATGTGATTGCAATCAAGGAATTCTCACAACTCACTTAATCCAGTGTGTTTGGATGGTGATCAAATTTAATGCATTCATTCTTCATTAATAGTTGGAGTTCAAATGCAAATGATGAGGGCAATATACTACTTGACTTGACACTGTGTGTTTGGATGGTGGTCAAGTAATCTTGGTTACTTATGTGCCTTTGTTATTTTTCCATTAATAGTTACCATTAAGACATGAGTTGAGTTATTTCAATTTTTTATTCAAATTGAATATTATATCATTTAAAAAAATTTAAATTTCAATAGAAATAAAATACTTTCTCCAAAACAACCATCAAACTATTCTTTTATATATATATAATTAGAATCAAGGAAATACTTCCTCCATATTTAATGAAAATTTAATAAACTTACTCAAATTCAAACCAGTTACTGTTCGTTAAAAAAATGATAACAATAACATTAAACAATAACAGACCATTAACAATAAATTTTTTAAATTTAAATTATATATTAATAATAATAAAAATTATGCATCCTTCTCCAAACATAAAATGTCACTGTCCTCTCCATGTCGGTCGGTATTAGCTAATCTAAATCATCACATGATAAAGTCCAAGTTGTATGATTTAAAATAAATGAATTCCATTGATGCAAGGTATCTATTATTGAAGAATAAATTAAAATCACAAATAAGGCAATGGGCCCTAAGGATATTATTTAAATCAAATGTCCTATTCCACAATATGCAATTTCAATCATATAATCATCAACACCTACTTTCCTCCCGATATATCCCATCATCACGTTTCTCTTATTTTCGAATTTTGTTTTTTTGGGTTATACTGTTAATATCATATTAACCATAAATGATTCATATATTAATAATAAATGGATATATAATAATAATGAATTAAATTAAAATACTACTATATTAATTAAAATTTTTGTGAAAGTAATTAGAAGTATGATAATTTTTCCAATTTTCAGATATAATAAATTATTATAATAATTCATATAAAAAATTTAAAAATTCCCAAAAACATATATCTAATCACTACACCACCATATCAATTATTGATTTAAATATCAACTAAAATTATCATATAATAAAACATATTAATAATAAATAATTAACCATAAAACATATTAATAATAAATACTTTAATTAGTAGTAGTTGATATACTAGACATATCATGTCAATGTAGTTTGTACATAAATATATATATGACACGTTGTAAGGACAACCAATTTAAATTTTAGGAAACTTTTTAAAAATAAATCTATTTCTTTTCGAAGTTCATCATAGTACTTACATTGTATTATTGACATGTGACAACAATCACCTCATAACAAACATTGCAATTATTTCAAAGAATCTCAAAAATGCCCAATCCCCGTGTTGAAATAGTAAAATATTTGTCATCGACTTTGTGAAACATCATACTATTGAAATTTTGGCTTTTATTAGAAATGAGTTACTTTTTAAAATGAATATGTATATATATATATATATGATATCAAAAATTTCCTCAGCTTAGTTTTTCAAATTTTTTTTTTACTTTGAAAATTAATTGACAGTATTCTTTCCCAATGTTCTTTGGCAATTATTAAATAATATTTTTTTTATTAAATAAAGTAGGGTACATCTTCTTCTTAAAAGTTTATTTTTCCCATCTTCTTTTCAAAAAGTTTAATTTTTCCATTTTCTTTCAAAGTGGCTAAACCTTAACGATGGTAATATATAACTTTTTAAGTATAGTTATTTAATTCTGAAAGTACAAAATTGGATTTTTTAAATGTGTATTTACATACTAAAGGTATTTTAACAACCTAAAATGAGTAGGTAGGGAGCCCAGAATGATGTATCATGGTAATTATTTTATACATAAAAGAAATTGAGGGATTTAAAAAGGAGTTTTAAATGTGTAATAAATAATTTTGGAAGATGATAAATACCGATGTAACATAAGGATATATGTTTTTTTTTGTTTTTTTTAAGTTATATATGAGTTTTATGACGTAAGCATGTTGGTAGGTTAACAATTAAAGTCGTATAGGACCTTGGCGTTTACAAGGAGGACAACCATGTAGATTCCTATAACATGGGTGTGGCAAGCTATATATTCTATCTGGAAATTATTTATGATAAGTTATATTCATTATTTTAAATATTAAATTATAATAACAATAAAATAATTAATTATCGTGTTTTTGTCGCTTTAGTTAATAAAATATTTTTAATATTATGATGCGTTGTATGTAATTCCAAAATAATAATTAAAAATTGTTAAAATGAAATTATATTGAATATCTGCTTTAATTTTTTTATTATTAATTTTTTAATAATGAAACATTTTTTTGTAAGATAAAATTATATATAATTGATATTGAAGAGAATGATAACAAGTTAATGGCAATTTTTTTATATAATGCTCATATTATAGTACACATGTCATGCCATTAGAGTATAGATTGATATAATGAGAATTGTACAAATTGTACACATGTTATTTTTACATTTTTTTTCAAATTTATAAAACCCATAAAAATTGTCTATTCAATACTCTATAGCAATGAGAAAATGGAATTTTTGAATTTAATTACAAACCATTATGTTTATGGTACATAGTAATTAATATATAATGTTAGTTTTCAAATTATTTATATTTATTGTACATAGTAATTAGTGATATAGTACATAGTAATTAATAATGGAGTAGCACAAAAGTCAATTCTTCATCATGGGAGACATTTAACCAATATATTTGAGATAAATAGAAATAAATTTTATTTAAAAATAATAAATTTAATTTCATAATGTTAAACTTTGGATAGATTTTAAATTTTTTTAGTAAAAAAAAACTAATAGAAAATCAATGAAAAACTTGAATACGATATAAGTTATATATCTGCCAGTAGTAGATTAAATAATAGGAGGGCATACACATATATAACTTATAAATTTTGAAAACTTTGTGGTGGTGGGATACCAATTACCATGTGTTTACTTACTACTTACTTTTAACATCATTTTATATTATATTATATATTATATATATATATATATATATATATATATATATATATTGTGGGTGTAGTTTAATTGGTTTTGGTCGTTATATGAAGTACTATGTAAACGATGAGATTCAAGGTTTAAAATCTTGTGGCTTGTGCAACAAATATATAAAAATTAATATTATTATAGTTATTATGCAATGTGACAACAATATCAAGGGTAGTTTCATCTATACATTGTGATCCTTCAAAATGAGTAATTTATTCTTAAATATATATAGATTATAATCCCCTTTACATCAACCTCTATTTAGTCCCTACCAATGTGAGGATGGAATTTATCATTAGAAGTGAAGCCTTCTTGGCTTCATATTAGTTTGTCCCTTTTGTGACCTTGTTTTACATAAGTACTAGTGCAGAGTTGTGATTAGTAGAAGACAAATCTATAAATGACAAGAAGTTGCATAAGCTTCAATATGTTGAATCTTTAGAGAGTCATCTCATAAACCCTCTACTTGTAGTCTCATAGACTCTCTACATATTTTGCTTAAGATACAAACCCTACTTGTTCAAGTGGGTTAGAGTTGACAAATTCTAGTGTGATCAAGAATCTTTTCTTTTAATCAAAACTAGACAATTTATATTATCAACATGGTTGTAGCATAGCTAACAAAACTATTAAAGCATACAAAAGGCATTGATTTAGAATCTTTTCGATCTTGCAATATCCTGTATTTTCCCTTCTCACTTCAAGAAACTATGGAGATAAAATTCTAAAAATGTTTGATATCTCAAGAGGATTTCCCATTTTATCTCATAAGTTCTTTAATCCATATTGGGTTTCGTTCCCCTTCTGAGAGAACGAGAGGGATTTGTTGTTTTCTTCAAGATTTTGTAAATGACTTAGAAGGTTTATTATGAACCTTTGATTTGGCTTTGGTTCTTTTTCTTCATCCTCTTCCTCTTATATTTTATCTACTTGCTCTTCTTCCTCCTCGATTTCCCCTTTAGCCTCTTCTTCCTCTTATACATTATTTTCCATTGGAGCTTTAGTCTCAAGATCCTCAAGGGATAGATCTATGCCATTATCAAGGAATGTTGTTTTAGAGTTAAGTCCTATTACTTTCTTTTCAGATTCTTTCTCCAAATCTTGATATTTACCACACCATCTATATTCCCAAGAAATTTAACTTGGTTATTTCTTGAGGACGGTGAAACCTCTTGGGATTTTGATGACTAAGGTGGCCTTTTGCATTAAGAATTATTACATTTTCTTGAGACCATCTTAAGCTTGGGCTCTTCTCTTGTCTTTTTCTTTGTTGAAGGTTGCTCATCTTGGGTTTTTGCATCATAGATTGCACTTGAATGGAATTTTGTAATCGAGGATTTGTTGATGGCTTCATCCATCTATATTGATTTATAAATCCTTTGGGAATCCCTTCCCTGAATCCATATTTATGCATGTTCTTGCATAAGAAAACACAATTCTTTTTGGTTTTGCTCAATATGTGAATATTCCCAATCTGTTTCCATTAACTTTAAGAGTGCCACCATCCTAGAAAATTAATAGGAGACGAGGTGTTCTAACCCACATTAAGGTTGCAATGTATTGTATTGAATTGTAGGGATTGTGAGTCCATATACATTCTCCTAGATCCCATAATGTAAAGCCTCAAGTAGAACATCAAATCCCTTATTTATTAGGAAAAAGAAATAAAATAATGACAACTAAAGCAAAAAGATGGTACATGTCCTTTGATCTTGGAAGACCATTGTTAAGCCAACCATGTTTTCACAATTTTTGGACTTGGCCAAAGACCTATAAGCTTTCCTATTAGAGCACATCTATATAGTATGAGGGGTTTTCTTATTGGTTTAGTTGACACCTAATCCTTGGGATTGGGTGAATATGTGTAAAATAATGTAAAGAGAAAATAAGGAGAGCTGGAATATGAAGAGACACTGGGAGATGAAGCCTAAGAGTATCTCCCTCCATGTATATATCTATGATTAGCCTGAATGAAAATCACAATTCAGTTTGAGGAGTTACCTCCTAGCCTAACATGGTATTAGAGCCAACTCCATTTTTGGCTTCCCTCTCTATCCTTGTAACTCCCTTCTGCTTATGTTCTGCCTACTTTGCAGAATTAACACCTCTGCCATTGCTCCATTCTCTGTGTTAAGTGCTCATCTACATCAAAATTTGTGTTGCTGGAGGATCAAGTCTGTGTTTCCTGGAGGTGTTGTGGTGCATTGGGGTCTTGACTATACGGTGGTGCGGTGAGTGCATATTTAGATTGTCATATCAATGAACATTATGGTATTGTATTATGTCGTACGTTGTGGCATTGTATCACTCCATTGAATGTTGTCCATACCACATTTAATGTTGAATGCATATCTCTGTTACGATGAATGCTCTCACACTCCTGTTATGTTGAAAACTATAATGATGTGGGTTGTTATTGCATTAACTCTCCTCCCTGTAATGTTGTGGGTTCATATATAATGCTCCATATCACAGTAAATTTTAAACTGCAATACCATACTGCCTCATACAACTCTCCATATCACTCTCTCATACCTCGTTGTCCGCCTTACTCTGCAGGGTATATACCTCATGGCATCATACCTTGTTTAATAGCTGTGTTTTTATATATAACTTGAATGTTGGCATATAATATCCCCTGTATACATGAATGTTGGCATATAATCACTCTGTATTAACTGCATTTTTAATACATGCATTTTTTGCATATATGTGTGTTGAAATATGACAACAAGAATATTCCAATTTACTTTTTCCTTGAATTAAATTGTGAATTAAAATCGAATTTAGTCTTAACAACTATTTGGAAATAATTTATTGATTTATTTTAAATTAATTAGTTGGAGAAATTCAAGCTAGAAGTCTTTCTGAAGTCATGCAAGAGTTATCCCTTAAATTAAGGAGATAAGATTGAGTTATGTTTGAGTTGTAATT